>SNQJ01S0086761.1:19018-34004 GCA_010110895.2 Picea sitchensis
GAGATACCTTAAGGGTATGTTGGATTATGGTCTCTATTATACTGGAGATCATGACTTCAGACTCTGTGGTTATATTGATTCAGATTGGGATGGAAGTGCTTTAGACAAGAAGAGAACTTCAGGATGCTATTTCAGTTTGGGGTTAGCCATGACTTCATGGCAAATCAGGTAGCAATATAGTATTTCACTCAACATGACAAAAGTAGAGTACATTGAAACATGTTCCTCCAGTTGTGAAGCCATATGGATTCATAAGTTGTTTACAAGTCTGTTTGATCTGGAGATGGAAGCCACCGTGATTCTATGTGATAACTAGAGTTGTATAAAGATGACAGAGAACCCAATGTTCCATGATAAGTCGAAGCATATGGAGATCCGATATCACTACATTTGTGATATGGTGTAGAGGGGAGATGTAAAGCTCCAATATGTTGGCACATATGAGCAGGTTGTAGATGTGTTGACCAAGCCTCTGTCTCGTGTGAAGTTTGAGTACTTCTGAGATAAGCTTGGTGTTGTCCGAAAGGACCTCCCTCAAAAGAGGGAGTGATGCTGATGATATTATGGTATCCTGACCAACAACGGGTAGCTCCGTTATGATTTTATATCCTAGGGGATTGATCATCCCTAGGAATATCCCGGAGGTCCGGTAAGAACGGTCTGTCATAGTACCTGTGCATGTATATGCCAGCTGTGGTCAGTAGCGGTAGCTCCATTAGGATTTTATACCCTAGGGAATCTTATGATTCCTGGGAAGCTCCCAAAGGTCCGGTAAGGACTGTCTGTTAGAGTACCACAAATGTTGTTGTTGATACACCTGCCTCATTCTGTTGTCACATGTTGATGATGTTGTTGTTCCAACCTCATGCTATTGATGATGTTGTTGTTCCAGCCTCGTGTTGTGGATGATGTTGTTGTTCTAGCTTGGTGCTATTGATGTTGATGTTTTAGCTTCATGCTGCTCATGATGATGATGATGTTACTCCAGCTCCATGTTGTAAACAATGATGTTATTGATGATGAGAAAAAACTTTCAATGATTTATAGATGTGCCAGTCAGTGTTCCAAATGCTGCTGCTGCTGATGCCCTCTCCTTCTCTTGATGATGTTGTATTGGGTCATGTCAGTGGAATACCCTTCTCGTTAAGGGGGAGTGTTGAAATATTGTAACTTCGAAGAATATTCTAATTAAATTTGAGTTATTATTCTATAGATCACACCCCATTTTGCAGATTGATCAAGTCAGGTCTTGTACAAGATCAAATCCCCTTTTGTGGATTAGTCAAACTACATTTGTATAATGGTATTTGTAAATTCGGCCCCTAGTATTTAAAAAATTGTTTTAACCACTTCTAGAAGAAGTCGGCCCCACTAAGTGAAGTGACATAACCCTAGAGCCTTCTCAACTAGTATTTATATGTGAGGATGGTGCCTCACTTGTACACACACACTCTCACTAATCTAGTGTGCATATATTGAAAGTAGTTGCAGTTGCAGGAGGAAGGAGAAGAGAGGCACATGCTTAGTCTTGGTTTATCTTTGGTGTTTTGGTCTTAGTCTTGTCATTGTATTGGAAATCTATTATTGAGGAAGTTTTTACTGGGTTTTCTCCCCCATGAGGGTTTCCCAGGATAAAATGTTGTGTACCTTGTGATTGTGTTTCTTTCAGTGATCCTCTATATGTTGTTGTTTTTGAAATGCATTGAATGCTCATGTAATTTGGAAATAACCAAATAACAATAGTAAAAAATTAACACACACCTCTTAAATTACTATGACTTTAGTCAGTCTATTTGGGATCAAGGATCCATCTCCTTTAGGCAATCAAATTGACATGATGACTCCATTCATCTTACAATATCTTCCTGGCAATCTCTGAGATTTAAGAATTATGTCCTTGCTCGAATCTGACAGCTTTTCCCTGGGTTTGTCATGTGGGAAATTTGGAAACAATGGAATCATCGTACTTTCAAAAATGAAGGTCGACCCCCTTTCATTTGCAACAATATCAGATATGACATCATTGAAACTGTCCTCACATCTAGTTGGGAGGCTAGTGCTCTTAAGTGTGATGATATTGAACATCACCTCATTTCTATCTAGTTTCTTCCATCTTCCCTACCTCATCCTTCCCCACCTCCTCTGGTCCCTCTCACACCTTTTCTGATCCAGATTATTTTCGACACGAAATGCGAGCAGAGGTATAATAAAGAAATGTATAGAGATACCTCAGATATCCAAAATATAATAGAAATATATCAAATATGCAATTATAAACACAAATATACAGTAATACACAATTTCTATTAATGAGCGAAGTGTACAAAACTTTAGAAATATAGAGTGGAAGACTCACTAGAATGGTGGCAGCTTATCTCTGAGAAGAGATGTGATGACTACTCACATTCACAAGAAGATGATTGTTGATGCAATTATATGCATAATATATTACCAAACATAAATTATCGACCAGGATTCGTAATCAATAGAGTTGTTACAGTATATGTGATGACAACAGGTGGTTTATCTATGTATGATGAGTATAGACTATATAAGAAAACAATCTAAAAACCAACACTCTGTTTTCACACTTCAAAGATAACACTCTTCACAAAATTCAAAAATTAGAAAGCAAAACTCATAGACAACATATGATTTAAGCTCTTGCTCATGTGACTAATCTATTCATTGTAGGCTCATGAAGAAGAAAAATGAACTTTGACTATGTCCCCTGCAACATCTATAATAACAACAATTAACATGCTGCATATTCTGAAAAGAAAACATCAATCAATTCTAGAAGAAATAACAGGTAGAGGAAGACACTCCATTGTAGGTGCATGTAGGGTGAGAGATGGAGGTCTTGATTGTGCCTGTGTTTTCAAACTGTAATCTAATCAATTCTGGAAAAGAAAGATACGCGTAGTGGGATGATCCATTATAGGCTCATGTATGGTGAAAGATGCAGATCCAACTGTTCCTGCACTGCCACACTTTGCAATAAATTCTAGTAGTGAAATCAAAATAAAATAACATGAAATCAAAATAACAAGTACATGAAATAAAAATCTGTACTAATAATTTACAATGAGCTTACCAAGCTCGATCGGTGGCCCTTGCCGACACCAACATGGAATCTTTTAGATCAACAGATGCTAAATTCTAAAATACACACAAGATCATTGAATTCAAACTTACATTAATCTTCAACAAGTAGGTTTATAAAAAGAGTTAGTTCAGAAATCCAGCCTGCAGCATAACAATTCCTTTCCCTTCCTCAGACCTATGAGGTCTTATTTATACATAAAATCCATCGAGGAATGGATGAAACCTAATCCCCAAACTCAAAAAACAATTTTTACAATTTTAAGATAAATCCCAAAAATATGGGTTTTTCATCAATTTGGGCAGATTCGAGTTAGAGATTCGAGTTAGAGATCCACCCATATCTTCTAAAAAAAATTGAATTTTGGAAAAGTGCCTGAGGTTTACTCAATTTGCCACATCCTAGACAAAACCCATTTCATATAATTTCTAGATATGATAACATATGCATGGAAATCGAGATGCAAGTTGGCAGTTTGAGATTTTTGCTAATTTTTGCAGAATCATTCCCCCTGAAATGGAGGTCCACACGTGTGAGATGGGTGAATTTTTCCTTGCAGGTTTGTATGTAAACGTCGCTATGGAAAAAACCCAAGTCCCCAATTTTCCTCTAGAATCTTTCCAAAAATTCAAACTATTTCTAGTATCGAACGGTTGTTGATGCTGGTACCGCAAGAGCACAAAATTGGTACCGGACGAGCGCAAAATTGATACCGGACAATATGAGTACTGGATGAACGTAGAAACATGTACCAGATGAATATGGGTTGCTGTCATAAGGTCTGCTTAGATCATTCAAAGTAATTAGAGAGCTTAAAACATCAAATATTCAATCCAAATCATTAATAAATAATCATAAATCATGATTAAACATAAGTTACCTCATATGTACACGATAATGGATAACATACATGTTTGTTGAGGAAAATAGAAACATAGTGCATATGTATGAGGAAAAATTGGTCAAGATATGGGACAATAAAAGGAAATTGGAGGTGACAAAAATGAGACTAAAAAATGATTACAATGAGGCTCTAAAGGCCTTTTTAACATAAAGAAAATCCAAAACCCTAACCCCAAAAGATGAAAAACCAATAGTTTTGTGGACCCCGTTTTGGGTAGTTTGGTGTATAAACTTCCCGGGGATGTAAATTTGGCATACAATCTCAGTTTGGGACGCACGATAGCTCGTTGGAAAGGTATCATCGAAGAGATTAATTATGGGTGCTCAATCATAGCCTTTGTCTATAATTGAGGTGCTTGATCCCAAAATAACTTCATTTAGGCCCTCAAAATGCCCCTGAAAGTTTAGGAACCGAAAAACTGTTAAAAATAGTAAATTGCTAGAAGACTGTTTTAAGCGAGTTGGAATAGGTGGGTGGCCACATATATCCACCTTTATCAATCCTCATTCCTTAGGAAGCAATGGTATCCATTGTATTGAGTGCTCGGGGAAGAGGGAAAAGCGTTTGTTAAATCTACATATTGATGAGTTGCTTTCCTTGCTGGAGAAGTTGCGTTTCTTAGCTTGTTGAAGGCTGGCACGAACCTGTGGCTGGAAGGGTTGGACCATTTTAACCAGTATGGTTACATGAGATGACTGTATGAAGAAGGAATTCTTACGCTTTGCTTCAATCTTGTCGACCTGCTTCTGCTGGACAGAAGGTGCTTGGACTGAGGCTATAATGGTTGCAGTGTTCTTCTGTTCACCTTTTGAACATACTGTGAAGAAGATGAATTTTGTAGTAGGAGATACTACCTTGTGACACTGTTTAGGTGGGACAATAGTTGGAACTACCTCTGGTATCTTGTAGAGATGACCCCCAGAGTAACAATGACACTACGGGGTTAAGACTAATAAATAGCATGGCGTTTCCACATATATTATTGGCCCAAAAGAACATCACAGACATCGAGCAAGGTAACATCACATAATGACTCATCCTTGAAGGGATGGATATCGTATGATAATTGACACTGGTAGCTGACACGAAGATCACATCCTTGGAAAATCCACCCAATGTTGTATGGCTGCGGGTGTGGTGTTATCGAAAATCCCAACTGTTTGACGACCTCTGATGATATGAGGTTATTTTGGCTTCTTCTATCAACAATTAAATGCAATAGGGTCCCCTTCATCCACATATGTGAATGAAAGAGGCGCTCCCCCTCTTCAGGATCTGCTAGTTCTTCTGGTTGAATTGTTGCGGTCACAACAGTAGCAGTGGGGTCTACGTCGATGATATGTCTTCTACCAACATTTTCTGAATTAGATTCTGAATCATGGTTTGGCTCCTTGTCTTTGATATCGACCACCAATGACCGTTTTGAGGGACATTCATTGGTGTTGTGCCAGGGGATTTTGTGGAAATCACACCATTTTCCAGTGTCTTTCTTCGTATTTCTGTTACCCTTCTTTTTGTGTGTCTTGGACTGGTTTTCTGAAGGCTGGTTGTTAGGGCTGTCTTTACCATACTTTGGTTGTTGTGGATTTGCAGACCCGAACTCCCACTTATTCTAGTACTTAAATTTCTGCTCGATTTTAATAGCATATCGATAAGCACTACCCAATGATGAGATGTCCAAAAAATCCATTTTAGTTTGGATGTATCTCTGTAGAGCCCCACGGTATTTCAGAACCAAATGTCGCTCGGGGTCTTTGATACTCATCTTGGTGCACACAGTATGGAAGGTATTGGTGAAATCCGACACTGCTTGGACCCTATCTTGACGCATCGTGGTCCATATCATGTACTGGTCTTCATAGTTGCCAATAGGGTAATATTGTTCCTTGAGTGCATCCACAAAAAATTCCCAAGTGGGCTCAGCCCCATATATTCTAGACTCCTCTGCGGAAATTTTCTCCCAGTAAGTTTCCCACCAATGTTTGACATGGGAAAGATCACTAAGGAGTGCGGATGTGATATTTTCCCTGTCGAAAAAATTATGAATAGATAAATAACCTTCCAGTGGATTTAACCATTTGTCTAAGGAATCCACATCTATCTGACTTTCAAATACAGGAATATCAAAATTAACCTGTACCTTGAAAGGAGAGGTGCTTCCAAAGTGGCTGCTTGATGAAGATGCACCTACTGCTATCGACATGCATTGAATGATGTGAGAAAAATTATCCATCATTTCGTCCCTCTATCATGTGAGAGCTTGCTCAAGCAATAGATTTATAGAATATTATGCTCCGTCATTTTTCTTTTCTTCCGCCATGGAGGGTTTCTTGGGCATGTGAGAGCGATTGTCCTCAAGAGAGACAAGCTCAAAACCCAACTTGCTCTATGAAATGAGAGCAGAGATATAATAATTAAATGTACAAAGATACCTCAGATATCCAATAATCTAACATAAATATATCAGATATGCAACCATAAACATATAGATACAATAATACACAATTTCTATCAATGAGCGAAATGTACAAAACATTAGAAATACAGAGTGAAAGACTCGCTAGAATGGTGGTAGCTTATCTCTGATAAGGGATATGAAGACTACTCACATTCGCAAGAAGATGATTAAAATGAGGCTCTAAAGGACTTTTTAACATAAATAAAATCCAAAACCCTAACCCCAGAAGATGAAAAGCCAACAGTTTTGGGTAGTTTGGTGTATTAACTTCTCCGGGGCGTAACTTTGACATACAATCTATGTTTGGGGCGCACGATAGATCGTTGAAAAGGTATCGTCAATGAGATTAATTTTGGGGGCTCAATTAGATCCAATAAATATAATTGAGGTGCTCTATCTTGAAAAAACTTCATTTAGGCCCTCAAAATGGCCCTAGAAGTTTAGAAACCAAAAAACTGCTAAAAATAGTAAATTGCCAGAAGACTGTTTTGAGCCAGTTGGAATAGGTGGGTGGCCACCGATATCCACCTAGATCAATACTCCATCCTTAGGAAGAAATGGTATCCATTACATTGAGTTCCCTAGGGAGAGGGGAAATCGTTTGTTGAATTTTCATCTCAATGAGCTGCTTGCCTTTTGGAGAAGTTGAGTTGCTTAGCTTGTTGAAGGCTGTTACAAACCTGTGGCTGGAAGGGTTGGAAAAATTTAACCAGTCTAGATACTTGATATGAATGTGTGCATAAGGAATTCTTTCTCTTTGATTCAATCTTGTCGACCTTCTTCTCCTGGATAGAAGGTGCTTGGACTGAGGCTGTAGTGGTTGCAGTGTTCTTCTGTTCACCTTTTGAACAAACTGTGAAGAAGCTGAATTTTGTAGTATGAGATAATACCTTGTGACACTATTTAGGTAGGACAATAATTGGAACTACCTCTGGTATCTTGTAGAGATGACCCCCCCAGAGTAAAAATGACACTACAAGTTCGATACTCATAAATATCATGGCACTTCCACATATATGGCTGGCCCAAAAGAACATCAAAGACATCCAGTGGGGAAACATCACATAATGCCTCATCCTCAAARGGACAATCAACACTGTTGGCTGACACGAAGATTGAGTCCCTGGCGAAGCCACCCAATGTTGTATGACTGCGCGTGTGGTGTTATCGATAATCCAAACTGTTTGATGACCTCTGCTGAGATGAGGTTCTTCTATCTTTCACTATCAACAATTAAATGCAACGAGGTCCCCTTCACCCACATCTGTGAATGAAATAGGCGCTCCCCCTCTTCAGGATCTGATGGTTCTTCGGGTTGAATTTTTGCGGTCGTGACAATAGCATTGGGGTCTGTGTCGATGATCTGTCTTCTACCAGTATTTTCTGAATTAGATTCCGAATCAGGGTTTGGATCCTTGTCTTTGATCTCGGACACCAATGACTATTTTGAGTGACATTCATTGGTGTTGTGCTAGGGATTTTTGTGGAAATGGCACCATATTCTAGTGTCCTTCTTCATCTTTCTTTTACCGTTCTTTTCCTGTGGCTTGGACTGGTTTTCTGAAGGTTGGTTGTTAGGGACGTCTTTACCATACTTTGGTTGTTGCAGATTTGTAGACCCAGAATCCCGCTTGTTCTAGTGCTTAAATTTCTGCTCGATTTTAACAGCATATCGATAAGTAGCACCCGGTGATGAGATGTCCAAAAAATCCATTTTAGTTTGGATGTATCTGTGTAGATCCCCATGATATTTTAGAACCAAATTTCGCTCAGAGTCCTTGATACCCAACTTGGTGCGAAAGGTATGGAAGGTATTGGTGAACTCTGACTCTGCTTGGCCCCTCTCTTGACATAGCGTGGTCCATCTCATGTACTGGTATTCATAGTTTCCAACATCATGACATGGGCGAGAGCCTTAAGGAGTGTGAAGGTGATCTTTTCCCTGTCGGAAAAATTGTGAACAAAGAAATAACTGTCCAACAGATTTAACCATTTGTCTAGGGCATTTGCATCTATCTAACCTTCAAATACGAGAATATCAAAAGTAACCTATACCTTGAAAGGAGAGGTTCTTCCAAAGTGGCCACTTTATGAACATGTGCCTGCTGCTATCGACAAACGTTGAAAGATGTGGACAAAATTCTCCATCATTTCGTCCCCTTGTCGTGTGAGAGCTTGCTTAAGCAACATATTGATAGAATATTTTGCTCCATCATTTTTATTTTCTTCCACCATGGAGGGTTTCTTGGGAGTGTGATAGGGATTGTTCTCAGGGAGACAATCTTGAGACCCAACTTTCTATATTCAGACCTCGTCGGGGACATGCACTGAAAAACGATCAAGAGCAACCTGCTTTGATACCACTGATCTAGATTATTTTCGGCATGAAATGATAGTAGAGATATAATAAATAAATGTACAGAGATACCTTAGACATCCAATAATATAACATAAATATATCAAATATGCAACCATAAACACAAAGATACAGTAATGCATAATTTCTATTAATGAGCGAAATGTACAAAACTGTAGAAATACAAAGTGAAAGACTCGCTAGAATGGTGGCATCTTATCTCTGAGAAGAGATGTGACAGATACTCACATTCATAAGAAGATGATTACAATGAGGCTTTAAAGGCCTTTTTAACATAAATAAAATCTAAAACCCCAACCCCGAAAGATGAAAAGCCAACAATTTTGTGGACCTCGTTTTGGGTAGTTTGTCGTATCAACTTCTCGGGTGCGTAACTTTGGCATATAATATCTGTTTCGGGTGCACGATAGCTCGTTGGAAAGGTATCATTGAGAAGTTTAATTTTTGGGCTCAATGAGAGACTTTGGCTATCATTGAGGTGCTCGATCCTGAAAAAATTTCATTTAGGCCCTCAAAATGGCATCAAAAGTTTAGGAACCAAAAAATTGCTAAAAATAGTAAATTGCCAGAAGACTGTTTTGAGCCAGTTGGAGTAGGTGGATGGCCACTGATATCCACTTGGATCAATCCTCCCTGCTTAGGAATCAATGGTGTCTATTGCGTTGACTTCCCATTGGAGAGAGAAAAGCAGTTGCTGAATCTACATCTTGATGAGCTGCTTGCCTTGCTCGAGAAGTTGCGCTGCTTAGCTTGTTGAAGGCTGTCACGAACCTGTGGCTGGAAGGGTTGGACCATTTTAAACAGTCTGGCTACATGATATCACTGTGTGTAGAAGGAATTATTATGTTTTTCTTCAATATTTCCGACCTTCTTCTGTTGGACAAAAGGTGCTTGGACTGAGGCTGTAGTGGTTGCGATGTTATTTTGTTCACCTTTTGAACAGACTATGAAGAAGCTGAATTTTTTAGTATGAGATAATATCTTGCGACACTGTTTAGGTGGGATAGTAGTTGGAACCACCTCTGGTATCCTGTAGAGATGACCCCCCAGAGTAACAATGAAACTACGGGGTCAAGACTCTTAAATAGCATGGCGCTTCCACATATATGGTTGGCCCAAAAGAACATCACAGACATCCAACGGGGAAACATCACATAATACCTCATCCTCAAAGGGATGGATACCATATGAAAATCAACACTACTGGCTGACACAAAGATCTCGTCCATGGCAAAGCCACCCAATGTTTTATGGCTGCAGGTGTGGTGTTGTCGACAATCCCAATTGTTTGATGACCTCTGTTGAGATGAGGTTCTTCTGGATTCCGCTATCAACAATGAAATGAAATGTGGTCCCCTTCACCCACATATGTGAATGAAAGAGGCACTCCCCCTCTTTAGGATCTGCCAGTTCTTCTAGTTGAATTGTTTCAGTTGTGACAGTAGAAATGGGGTATGCGTCAATGATCTGTCTTCTACTAGTTTTTCTGAATCAGATATTGAATTAGGAAATGACTATTTTGAGCGACATTCATCGGTGTTGTGCCAGGGGATTTTGTGGAAATCGCATCATTTTCCAGTGTCCTTCTTCGTCTTTCTGTTACCCTTATTTTCATGTGGCTTGGACTAGTTTTATGAAGGATGGTTGTTAGGGTCGTCTTTACCATACTTTGATTGTTGCGGATTTGCAGACCTGAACTCCCGCTTGTTCTGGTGCTTAAATTTCTGCTCAATTTTAATATCATATTGATAAGAAACACCCAATGATGATATGTCCAAAAAATCCATTTCAGTTTGGATGTATCTGTGTAGAGCCCCATGGTATTTCAGAACCAATTGTTGCTCAGAGTCTTTGATACCCAACTTGGTGCACAAGGTATGGAAGGTATTGGTGAAATCCATCACTGCTTGGCCCCTCTTTTGACACAGCGTGGTCCATCTCATGTACTAGTCTTCATAGTTTCCAACATGGTAATATTGTTCCGTGACCACATCCACAAAAAAATCCCAAGTGGGCTCGACGCCATATATTCAAAAATCCTCTCTGGAAATTTGCTCTCAGTAAGTTTCCCACCAATGTTTGACATGGGGGAGAGCCTTAAGGAGTGCAAAGGTGATCTTTTCCTTGTCGAAAAAATTGTGAACAAAGAAATAAACTTCTATCATATTTAACCATTTGTATAGGGAATCCACATCTATCTGACCTTCAAATACGATAATATCAAAATTAACCTATACATTGAAAGGATATGTGCTTACAAAGTGGCCACTTGATGAAGATGTGCCTTCTGCTATTGGCATGCATTGAAGGATGTGGGAAAATTTCTCCATCATTTCATCCCTCTGTCACGTGAGAGCTTGCTCAAGCAAAAGATTGATAGAATCTCCTTCTACGTCGTTTTTATTTTCTTACACCATGGAGGGTTTCTTGGGTGTGTGAAGCGATTGTCCTCAAGAGAGACAAGCTCAAGACCCAACTTGCTATACCCAGACCTCGTTGGGGACATGCACTAAAAAATGATCAAGAGTAGCATGCTCTGATATCATTGATCTAGATTATTTTCGGCACAAATTGAGAGCGGAGATATAATAAAGAAATGTATAGAGATACCTTAGATATCCAATAATATAACTGAAATATATCAGAGATGCAACCATAAACACAAAGATACAGTAATACACAATTTCTATTAATGAGCGAAATGTACAAAACTGTAGAAATACAGAGTGAAAGACTCGCTAGAAAGGTGACATCTTATCTATGAGAAGAGATGTGACATCTACTCACATTTGAAAAAAGATAATTACAATGAGGCTCTAAATACCTTTTTAACATAAAGAAAATCCAAAACCCTAACCTCAGAAAATGAAAAACCAACAGTTTTGTGGACCCCGTTTTGGGTAGTTTGGTGTATCAACTTCCCCGGGGCATAACTTTGGCATATGATCTCCGTTTGGGGAGCACGATAGATCGTTGGAAATGTATCATCGAGGAGATTCATTTTGGGGGCACATTTAGAGCCTTAGGATATCATTGAGGTGATATATATTGAAAAAACTTCATTTAGGCCCTCAAAATAACCCCATAAGTTTAAGAACCAAAAAACTGCTAAAAATAGTAAATTTCCAGAAGAATTTTTTGAGCCAGTTGGAATAGGTGGGTAGCCACCGATATCTACCTCGATCATTTTCCCCTCACTCCTAGTCTCCCCCTCCAACAGGATTTGTCAAGATTAATTTTTATGGGGAATCTATAGGTAATCCATGCCCTGCTAGATTTGGAGGGTTTTCAGAGATGATGAAGGCAAAATCCTCCATTTTTATACAGGATATATTGGCATCAATACCAATAATGCAGAAGAAATGTGGGATCTTATCCAAGGATTAATAATAGCTCATTCTAATCAGTTCTCCAAACTCTTTGTGGAATGTGACTCTCAACTTACAATTCACATTCTTACCCGCCTTCAACATGGATCTCCTATGAGAAATGTATTTCGTAATTAGCATATTGAGTCCATCCTGAATCTTATCCAACTCTCCATTAGGAACATATCTAGTCTCGTTCCTTCACACATCATAAGAGAAGCCAATAAAATGATAGACTGTTTGGAAAATGAAGGGGTCTCTAGTCCCATACTCTTGGTTGATTCCATCTAGGAGGATATCTCGGTAGACCCTCTAAAGTAGCAATGTCACAAGCATGCCCTGTTAGATCTCAACAACCCGAATTGAGTGCTAACTAGCTTAGAATCACCCCAGGTTCAAAATCTGTATGATTGGTATGATCTTTCTCTTTTTAATATTAGGTTTGTTAGGTTGTCTATATTATGCTATTGTTTCTAGTCTCTTTGGAGGAATTTTATCAAACTCTGGTCATAGTTATGTTGTTTTAAACTCTGTTTATTACATTTTTCTTTTGATAACTTGCCTAGTTTCCCACTGGGAATTCCAACAAACTCATGGAGTGTTGAAGGATATCTGGTCTGGGTACTGGTCATAGTGGTCATTATGTACATTATTTTAATACTTAAATGGAAATCAACTTACTTACAAAAAATAAAGAAATAAAACTGAATGATAGCATAAACAAGACGAAACAATAAGCATATCAACATCATAGTGAAGGGTGCTTTGAAGTGAAGGATTGAATATTTCTGAGGATGAAACCATATAAATAGATGATGCTTAAGCAACATAAGAAGAACAATAAGTTAGAACACAAGTATTATGGTCCATGTAAGGTGTTGTAGAGGATTGACAGTATGGATTATAGATTATAGTTGCCTCAATATTCATGTGTACATTTGGTCTTCCATTTTTCTTCTTTAAAGAAGGCAATTGGTGACAAAATCCTAATTCAAATTACTTTTCAATAGCTTGATGAAGAGGGAAAAATAATACTAGAACTTGAAACAATATTTGAAACACAGATCAAACAACTACAAAAATGAGAAATTTTTGAGTACCTCATCAAATGGAAGAACCTACCAAGAGAATATGCCACTTGGGAAGATGATTCTTCATATAGGAGCATCCTCATTTAATCAAGAATTGAGGACAACACTTGTTTGAAGGGGTGGGGCATGTTAAGCCCCTAAACCTTGGGCAATTTCATTTCTAGTGTTATATTATTGTTGTCAATATGGGTTGACTAGACTCATTATTTGTAATTGTACCCTTTATCTCCTATATATACCAAGGAGATCTAATTTTATATATCATCGATAATTATTTTTTATCATAATGTGTAAAGGAGGTTTCCCCCTCGAAATGACATTGCTATTCATTCACTTTTTATCATTACCAAGGCATGGATTTATTTATTCTTTCTATTTTATGATATTTTGGGTATTTTTTCCATAACATTTGAAGCATCATAGACATCCTTGATGAATTCAAGAAAATAGTTCAATTCACAAGAGCACTGAGAAGAAGAAATTTGACTTGGTTTATGCATTTTATGGAAAATCACAATCAATCTAAGGGCGAAATAAACTTGAATTCTTTCCATTCATTAAAATCTAGGATGCCAAGCACTTAACAAGACAAAATCTCAAAGAAATCAAGGATATGCCAAACAAATCCATTTGAGATTACAACAAAATATTTAAGGATTTGCTTATCAAAATCCATTACATAATCGACAAAGGCATTTTGTTCCAATGGTTCATGGTAGTTCTTCTATAAAATATTCAAGCCCCACTAAGAAGTAATGAGATCAAGACATAAAAATAAGCATTGAAAATGTGCAACATATTGAAACTAATGAAGAGTGGGTGATCTCACTTGATGATAAAAGGATAGAACACAAGCTAGAAACAATGCAAAATTCTATCCAATATCTAGCACTATAGTCTAGAAAGATAAATATTTGGTGCAAAAAATGCATGAGTGAGGGACATACCAAAAATGAGTGCCACTTCAAAACGTTGATTGATTTCATACCACATGATGCTAGAAATGTAGAAGCCAATAAATATTGTGAAATTTGTGAAATAATGAGAAAAAATAGTACTAGAGAGTGTCATCACAACTTAAGAAATAACAAGAAAATATGGTGTGTCATCAATGATATTAAATCTCATAGTACAACTAACTACCATCATAAAGGGAAAAACAATCCAAACTATCGGACATTTTATCACATAAAGGCGAAAAATTAGAGCCAATAGGGATCCACACAGGGGTATGGCTATAGATCAGGAGGAGAAAGTGATCATGATGGAAGAAAAGAGGGAAAATGCGATCGAGGAGGTGGAAGAAGTGGTTACTATAGAAGGTATTTCTTCCCGGGGTTTAGGTTCAAGGTTCATGTCTCTTTTCCTTTTCCATCCCAACTTACTTATTAATGTTGTGACTCTATTTCCCAATAGATAATGTTGATTAAGGTTGGTTGTCATTGATGTCAACCCTTGAAGAAATCCCTGTAGCACAAAGGTTTGGGTAATGGACCCAAGATTGTTTGATGTAAATATGACTCATTATTGTTTTGTCATGGTTTATAAGAAGTAAATATGGATGAACTCCAAAGTGGTCCCCTTATGGTGAAAGCCCTCATGGGAAGACGCTTTGCGGAGTAAGGGAACCCATTCTTAATTGTGGAATAATGAGATGAAGGACAATGAATTTGTCAGGGAAA
>SNQJ01S0086761.1:34014-45526 GCA_010110895.2 Picea sitchensis
CTTTTTTATGGTACATGTTGATTACAGCTTGAGGTACAGGTTGATGCATGGTTGATGCATGGTTAAGATTTATTGGTACAGGTTTATAGTGGTATATCTCACAGTGATAGTGTGAAAGTGGTTACATCATTCTACTTCTACTTTAGGGTGGTAGGATGGGGCAAGGACATGTGGTTGTAGCCACCTTCCGGTTGTAGCTGGAGAACATAGAGGGTTGTAGCCTCCTTCTGGTTGTAGCCAGAGAATTGGGGAGTTGGAGCTTCCCTCAGGTTGTAGCTTGAGCAACTAGGGGTTTGGAGCCTCCTTCAAGTTGCAACTAGAAAACAAAGGAAGTTGGTGCTTCCAATGAATGTAATTCTTCAAGACATATAAGAAAAAACATTCCATGGTTTTCTCCCGATTTGGGTTTCCACGTAAAACACTAGTGTACTATGTATGTGTGTGCTTGTTTATTTCTTACTGCTCATTATTGGATAATAATTCTACATTGATATAACATTTGAATAAAAAGGATTATAATTACACGATTACTGATTCACCCCCCCTCTCAGTAATCCAACAGATAAGGCACTAGTGCATTGGAAAATGTGATTAATGCTCCCTTGAAATCGTTTGAGTTTTTGATGAATTGTTCATGCTTTAAGCTATCATTTCATGCTAATAAGTCTTGATTTCTTGAAGGACTTTTTAATGTTGTAATAAATTTTAAGTTACAGCCATTAGGGCTGCAACAAATTCTCTCTCTCGCTTGAACATTGCAAAGTGATCTACTAATCAAGGGCTACAAATTGGCATTCTTATTTTCTTATTTCGGTGGTGAATTCTTGTTGTTGTATCAATTTTTTCTTACAACCATCTAGGGCTGATTATATTTTTTTGATAGTAGTTAGTTATCTCCCATTTCAACTGTCAAAGTTGTGGTTTAAATATTGGAATATTGTCTACTAGTCATAAGCTTTCATTTGCTACCATTTGTTGGTGATTTTGGCGGTAATTTATTGCAATTGTTATTACTTTCTCTTGCTGATATAATCTTCATTCTGCTGCAATTATTAGGACAACAAGATTTATTGTTTCCTTCCCTAGTGTTCCAGGGATACTTTACATGATATTTGATCTTGGGATAATTATTCTAACATTGGTTTTGCATGCACTTTTCAAGATCATCTCATAACTTCTCCAAGGGCACTCATCTTCAAGCCCTAAACATCTTCATCTAGTCAACAAAACAAGGATCTTCACAAACCCCTTAATATTGATTCTCCTTTCCCTTGAGGTCACCTGAGAAGCCTCCCTTGTGGTGGAATCATCCATCACTAAAACGAGGGGAGTAATTTCTAAGGTGACAGTGGTTCTTACTCCGAGTTGTGTCACACTAGCGACACATGTGGTTGGTTTTTCCCAAGAGACAATTTGTGTGATAATAGGGTGAAAGCACGTTTGGGCCCTAGATATCGTTTTCCCTTCATGTAGCTTCAAATAATTCAAATATCAAAAGTCTAGGGATAAAATTTTAAAGTGCTATCACTTTAGGGTTTTAGGCTTCTAACCCTAGCAAGGACAATTTACAAATTTAGACAAATAAAACTTTATGGGAGGAAGAAGCACTTATTTTCCTCTCTTAGGGTTTCAATAAAACAATCCTTCTTCCAACGAAATATCAATTTCACCATTTGCATCAACAAAATACCATAACATTGTAGAAAATTACTAACTTCATCCAAGAAACTATTGATGCTTGAATACATCAGGACCGAAACATAAACCTCACGAGGATATGAATCCTCCTGCATTTTTATAGAGGTGTAATTCTCTTTGGATTATTATATTCTTTAATAACTTTAGATCTAGAAATAATATAGGACCTTAAGATGGTCCAATGTTTATGCTCAAAGAAAGATAAAAATGCTGAAAGATGAAATATTTATTTTAAGAGGTTTCCTTAGCTTGCATAGCTCAAAACAAGATTATTATGGATCAATTTCAAATACTTTATACTTAAAGCTCAGAGTTATAAAATACAGTCAAAACTGATCCCGAATTAGTTCTCTTGGGATTTCTAAAAAATAATAGAGTCTGTTACAATGCTTTGAAATTTTAAAGGAATTTGTCCATAGGACTAGGATTAGGGCTCCCGCAGACCATAAAAGTAAAAATATACAAGGAAATAAAACTGTATAAGGAAGAAGATGTGCAGATGCAGAGGAGGAAGATCTAGAAAGAAGACAAAGAGAAGGTTATCGGATTTCAGTTATACCTTTATATTCAAAGAAGAAGAATAACTAGATGAAAAAAGATAAAGAAAGCAGAATGTGATCAACATGGACTTACTATGATGGTATCTCCTTCTCTTCATTTTCTTGTTGTTGTCCTTTTATTCTCCTTGCTGACGGTTTCCAGAATTGTCCCAACTGTCATTTCTTGGCCTTCTTTAGTTAACTTATCAATTTCTCTTTTAAACCAATCTTCAATATAATTTTTCATGGGTGCACCATTTATCTCATGTCTAATTTTAATATTAAATAATTCTCCTTCTAAAGCTCTTATATCATAAGAAATACCATGGATTGATTCGTCAATGTCTTTATTTTTTATAGAGTAATCAATAAGCCAATTATCAATTTCTTCTTCACCATAATCAATTACACTATTGAATTTTTCGACCGATAATCCCTTCAATATTTCCACATGTTCATCAAACTATTGCTTTGTCATAAACATTGAATTAAAGATAAATTTGGGATCTTGGACTTCGCCAATGCTACATGCTAAGTTTATTTCTATAAGCCTTTTGAATAATTATTCTCTCTTTGTTATGACTTCACTGCAAGTTTGAAAAATATCTCTTAGATTTTTAATCTTTTCTATCCAGTAGGCATTCAACTATTTAATTTGACTAGGTGAAGGAAAATATTCTTCTCTCCTCTTTGCCTCTGTCATATTTGAAAATTTTATTCCAAATGGTAAGAAAAGATTTGTATAAAACCCTTCTTCATTTTTAAAGTCAGCTTGAAGATATTCATGGAAGGCATGTGTTCTCGAACCAAAAGAAACAATATTTTTAGAAACTTCCCAGGCCTCTATTACGAGTGACATTCTCTTTTTAATATTCCTCTCGAGATAATTTTGAACATCCATAAGAAAACTTGATGATCCTTTGAACTTGGTACCTGATGTGGTTGGTTTTATCATTATTAAAGGGCTAGCCAAAATGGGAAGAGGCATCAAGGCAGTTTCCAATTCTTTGGTCTTTTCCTTTAGCCTGACATTCTCAGCTTCCAAACCATCAATAGAATCATCAAGCCCATCCCTTGTTGCCTTATGAATTTTGTAAATTTGAGATGCTCACATATACTTAAGGTCAACCTCTGAGCAGGATTTTCATTTCTTATTTCTCTGATCATTCCTTTCCAATATTAACTTTTTAGAATCTTTATCAAAAACATCACTTTGAATAGTAAAGGATTCTTCTTCACTGAAAATTTCATTCCCGACAACTTCCAATGCAATATTTTGCTGAACAACATTCTCTTGTTGTTCTATTTCAGGAAATATATTTTCAATATCTGCTTCCAATTCCATATCTTCCAAAGAGAAACTTTGAACATCATTTTCTAAGAGATTTTTCTCCTCCTCCTGCAATGGAGTTTTTCTTTTCTTTCTTACAGGACGTTTGCAAGAACTTTCAATTTTTACAGAGAGAGGGTTCTTATATCCTCCCCCACTGGAGATATTATTGACAAAATTCTTAACTAGGTGGGCCGTTGGAGCATTGCTCCTAGGTGTAGTATTTTTCAGAGTGATAAATGGAGATTGAGCACTCCTTTCACCGATATTTTTTCCTTTTTGTTTATAATAATCGTTGCTGGTGAGTAATGTTTCCAAATCAACAATATCATGTGTAGGAGTGTCCTGGATATTGATTTCTTCTTCTTCACTCAATACAGTTTGAATGAAAGAATTACTAAACCCCACTGATTTCATATGTTCAACAAAGATTTTGCTTGGGTCAAAACCTTTGATCTTCTCAATATATCTCAAACTAACATTGTTAAAATAACTTGCAAATTCATCAATTTTATTTATATTTCTCAATACAAATTATCCAATCTTCCAGGGCAGAGGAATAAACTATTTTTTCCTTTTTTCATGGAAAAGGTGCAACCAAAAATTGTATTTCCTTTCTACCTCCGTGATGAATAATTTATCAGACACATAATATGGAAGAAAGGAAGGATTTTCTTTTGAACAAAATATTCTTATAATACTACAATTTTCCATTTTTTCTATCATTCCTTTCTTCTTTAGAAATTTGGCAGCTTCAATAGATAACCTGGAGGTGCTTTCGCCGAATAAAAGTTTTTTGAAAATTGAAACGAAGTCATTATAAACTTCAGAGAAAAATAAAGGGGTTTTATTCCTCCATAATACATGATACCAAAAGATAATAGGGTCCGCTTCACATTTTACCCTCTTGCTGATAGTAAATTTTGGGAATTGGTAACAGTGTGTGATAGAAAATATCAAATATGAAGCCATGAAAAATTTCATATCCTTTTTGTAATGCGATAATTGGGAAGAAATTTCGATGGAAATGAGCTTAGCCTAGTAAAAAATAGATTTCTCTTGGACTGTAAAATAAAAAATGTATAGAATCATTTGAGATATGGAAGCAATATTCTTATGACCTATTATTCTGGTGAATAACCATGCGATTTCTCGATAAGGGTTCTTTAAAGAGTCAACCTGAATTTTGGTTATGTCCATTGGTATAGACACAAGATTCTCCAAGTACTCTGGCAAGAGGTCGAGCCCATTATTATGTTTCTTCAAAAACTCTCTGCAATCTTTACCTTTGAAGGTGAGAGTGGGCTCTGGTAGCTTTAACATTTTACGAAAAACTTGAGGTGACAAAGAAATTGGGGAATGTCCTTGGAGTTGTATATCCCTTTGATTTGGTACATATTTTTCAACACACCATGCAACAATTTCTTTACAGTCGAAAATATCTAGAACACAACCATCAAGAGCAATCCCATATGTCCAAATCACATTCTCATTTATTTGAGCAACAGGAGGGGAGGAGTAATACCAATAATGTCTTGACCACTGAAAATTATGATCTTCACGGCCAAAAATATTCAAAGTATCACCACATAACTGTTTTCGAGCTGATGTTGCCATTAAGTTGATAAAATTGTTTCTTTGGCTAAATGATATTTACAAATGAACTTTTTTGAGAGATAATGACAATTGAATTCCCTCACAAATGAGGATTAAATGAAGATTTGATGAATATTTCTTGATCCATTCACCATTAATAATGACCTTTTTGAAGTCTGCAAAAATTTGTTAGCATTTAAATAACACTTATTGCACATTGGGAAACACAACGTAATGGCGGGGACAAAGATGAGAGAAGATCAATATGAAATTTTTGTGAAACCGCCAACCTGCGAACCCACAGTTGGATAAGTGATCCAAAGAAACTAAGTATAGAAGGCGCTCGGTTGGATTTGTAAATATTAGAAGAATGGGAAATATGGGAACCCGACAATGGTGATGAGAATACAAGTTAAGTGATGGTCGAAATGTAGAACACAAAAGTTGAAGTGCAATGTGAAGGCTACAAAAAGGGAAAGCAAATATTTGAATATGAGTACCCATGAATTGAAGAAAAAGTCTAAGTGTTGAGGCAGACTTATGCATAGGTGAATGATCAAGAATGAAAGTGCGACAATCTGTGGGTCCTAAGGTCTGCAAAGGTAAAAATGGCTAAGTATAGTAACCAAGAAAGGGAAAAAGAAAGGATAAATATGAAGTGGGAAAATGGGAAAATATATAAGGGGGGAAAAAAGGGTGTAAAGAGGTGGGAAAATAGAAAGAAAGGGGGGAAAGAAAGGGTGTAAAGAGGTGGGAAAATAGAAAAAGGGAGGGGAAAATGAAAAACATGAAAGGGTTTCAACAGAAACCAAGAGAATTAAACCCTAATTACAAAAATATCCATCCAAAATCAACAAAACATCCACAAGATACCTCCTTCAAGCATAGCGCATAGGATAGAATGACCAATAACCCCAAAAGGGTTGAAAATTTCAGAAGTAGTTGCCCCAAAAGAGTGAGGATTGATGATGAGAAATGAAAAGGCTAGCACTATCCTTCTTATATGAGGCTATCCTAGATAATTTTTCCACAAACATAACATTCATTCCTAAAAATTGTGGTCGACCCCTCATTTATCCTTTGCAAATTCTAGGAAAATTTACATCAATAATGGTCACTCGCGTGTGACGTCAATCTCTCTTAGGGAAGGAGGAGGCCTCCAAAGGCCACGTGGCATTAATACAGAGTGAAGTGGGGAAAAATGATGTCTCTTCTCACCCAAGGTCATGCCAACCATCACCAGTAACCCAGGTGTCCACCAAATCCTAGCTCCATCAAACCCTAAAATATGATGTCATTATCAAAGTAGGGCCAACATTCAGGACCCAGGTGATGCATCCATGCTGGAGGGAGCTGCATATCATCTCTGCATGATGTCTAGCTATTTGCTGCATCAACACCCCTGATCCTGGTGAAAATAAGCTCTGGGGTACTCTACCCATCCTATGGGCTTCTAGCCCATTTGCGTGCCAACATGACTGAATCTGCTCATGCCAAGCCCATATGTCCATCGTCCAAGGTTCCAAGGATACGGGAGCTAATGTATGAGGGTGGTGAGTCACTAGATGAGCCATTGATCTGCATCACACATGCAAGGGTCCTGCAATAAAATGAACAACGTCCTAGGTACAAGCCCATGATGTCCCTCAAAGAACCATGTCAAGGCCATCCAAAACAAAGTAGAGTATAAGACAAGGTTAGTCAAGGTTCACAAAAAATATTAGTCCTTAAAGCATGCAAAATGAGATGTCACTTAAGATATAATCCATGTAAACTATTCACCTCAATATACCCTTCAAGCATCACACAACCTAGGACCCCATGTGAGTTGGAAAGTTTGAGTATGGGAGGGCCCTCATCCAACCCTATTAGGTGTGCTAACATAGAAATGAAATAAAATACCCAGGTGGAGGGATAGGTCCCGAGGAAATTAGGAAATAAATAAACCCTTCAAGAGTAAGTGTGATAATTATACAATTTTAGGGCTTACTTCATGGCTTATGGTGTCATTAAATCCATTTCTATGAGTGTCTTTGTAGGAGTGTTTGCTGCTTGAGATACCCTTTCCTAGGTAATTTTCGCATTCCAAACCCCTTATTTTTCTTTTTGATACCCAATTATGATTTGCAAGTCCCCTTTAAAATGTTTCAAGCTTAATTCCTTCATTTTTTACTGGGATATAATCCTTTATAATTTGGTGCATTCATTCACATCCAGATAGGGGTGATTAACATTAGAGGGGGTAGAGCTCAAGCCAGCCTAAGGATTTTATGGTGGCCTTTATCATTTAGAAATAACATACATGTATAGGGAAGTTTCATCAACCTCTAGGCCTTCAACCCCTTCTTCTCATGAGAGAATGGACCATGACCCATTATCGAAGTCTAGTACACTATGAGATTCTCCAGGATGGAAAGTGTTAAGTATGGTGGGGAACAAAACGTTACCCTTGTGAAGACCCCCTATTAGTACCCCTTTTCCCTGGGTGGTGACAATAAAAGAATAGGGCATAGAAGTTGACCACCAAGGTGATACAAGGCAACTGACACAATTTCCTAAGATAGTGATCCATTATCAAAATTCAACCAAAGATCCTAATCCACATGCCCAAGAAATTAAGCAAAACACTTTACATGAAAGAAGGACTAACATAACTCATGGTGATGCTGGCTTACCATCTCCCATACAATGGGTTTCTTGGATGTGATGAGACTTGGTTGAAATGTAGCTGTATAGGTGAATGAGGGGGGATATTGGGTTGACATTTTTGGATATGCTGATTATCATCATGGTTGGGATCATGTTCTCCATTGCGGGCCATGAGACATGATCTCCTCTATCTAACCCTAGACATGGGGGGTAGAATCTGTCTACAACATTGGGACATGTGCTCACCATAGAGTGCATGAGAAACTCAACATCTTTGGTTGTCCAAGACCTACAATCCTGCACCCACTTCAAACAATGAAACCCTTTAGAAGTATCCATTGGCGATGTCAAGTTAATTAATTAATTAAATTTCTGAATATGTAATCATCAATATGGGGGTGTAATATTAGAGATGACAACACTGTATGTGTAGGGAATGGGAAAAGAAACTATCTAATCTATGGAAAATAACATGAAACCACACTCCTAGCAAATCACAAGAAACTTGTTCATTGCAGAGCAAAACAAGAGAGTGCTCCACTGGCACAAGCTACAATATTTTGTTGGTTGTGGAGCCTGATTATCTTCTTGATTCAAAGGTCTTTGTTTTCAGCCGTGTTCATACCCCATGTAGACTTTACACCCCGAAAGACTGTACACCCCTCCACGCGAGGGAGTTACAGGGGGGCTTTCTCCCCCTGCGGGGACTCGTGGGCGAAGCCCCTGAAGTAAAAAATGCCTTGTAAATGTATATTATAATTTCATAGTAAATTTGGACCGTTCATTATAAGGCCGCAGATCTAACAATAGAAGTTATGTTAGGGTTTTTTTCCCTAGAAGGAAACCCTCTTTTATGAGGGAAATGCATTGCGACTATGTATCATTGCGAATATTGTATTTTGAGTGAGGAGACTGTGAGAGAAAGAAGAGGAAGTTACAACGAGTTTGCTATAGGTTGTATCCCTTCATTTGCTAGATAATAAAAAGGAAGGACCTGACAATTTGTCTGGTGGACGTAGCCCACACTGGGTGAACCACATATATCTGTGTCTCTATTGTATTGTGTGTCTTCTCTGTTTTATTTCCTCATTTGTTTTTATTTTATTGCTACACGATCCTATTTTTCTAACAACTGGTATTAGAGCGAAAGGTAACTTACAGGAAAACAGGGTTCCTGTTTCAAATGGGAGAAATGGCAGAATATGGAAAGTTTGTTGGATTGCTGAGAGGGGGGGTGAATCGGTAATAGAGAAATTTAATCATTTTTCACCATAAAATGCAAGTGTTATATCAATGTAGCATTATCATCCAACAGTTTCAGAGCAATCACACACATACACAGTACATCGGTGTTTTACTTGGAAACCCAAAGGGGGAGAAAACCACAAAATGATTTTTCTTATATGTCTTTAAGAATTACATTCATTGGAAGCACCAACTTCCTTTGTTTTCCAGATGCAATTGGAAGGAGGCTCCAACCCCCTAGTTTCTCAAGATACAACCTGAGGGAAGCTCCAAATCTCCATTTTCTTTGGCTACAACCAGAAGGAGGCTACAACCCCCTAGTTTCTCAGGCTACAACCTAAGGGAACTCCAACTCCCCAATTATTTGGCTACAACTAGAAGGAGGCTACAACCCCCTATGTTCTCCGGCTGCAACCGGAAGGTGGTTACAACCACCTGTCCTTGCCCCATCCAACCGCCCTGAAATATAAATTCCAAATGTGGACAACCTATCACTATCACTGAATCAACCGTTTCCATTGTCAACCTGTCACTGCCAACATGTACCAATAACCTGTAACAACATGTACCAATCAACCTGCACTAATAACCTGAACCAACATTTACCATGCATCAACCATGCATCAACCTGTACCTCATGTATGTGCCAACTCATCAACTACTTGTCTCAACCATGTACCCAACATGTACCTCAACCATATACCAAAGACATACACCAATATGACCATCAAAAGTTATCTAACGATTCATCACTCTATCCATAAACAAAATACCGTAAACCCTTACATCAAACCATGTGCCACAACCTCACTGTTATGTAGCCTCAAGCTAAACCAACAACTTCATCAACACATCACAACCAAAATACCAGCAACAAAATACCAACTGTATCCCTCAACAAATCTGATATATGCAACAATACTGAACATCCAATACCATCTCAAGAGATAAACAGTAGCTCACAAAACATACCTCAAACAAGATGTGCCATATCTCTCATAAATAGACCCCAACCATGTTGCTGCCGCAATTTTTCTGCCGCAATTTTTCTTTCGTGATTTTTCTGCTGCGATTTTTCTGTCGCACTTTTTCTGCCATGATTTTTCTGCTTCAATTTTTCTGCCGCGATATTTCTTCCACGATTTTTTTGTCGCACTTTTTCTACCGCACTTTTTTTGCTGCAATTTTTCTCTATCAATAATACCTGCCCAAATAACCTTTCACAAAATATATATTCAATGATATTAAAGTGTGTTTAAATGAGAGAGCCTTGCCTCTTATTTATACTTTCATGTAGCATCCTCGAGGGGTTACTTTTTAACCATCTTAACATGATGGGTGTTATATATGCACTAAAAACACAAAAAAAACCCTCAATTAAATTGTCAACATGGGGTAAGTAAACTTAGAGTTGTAGAAAAATATATGCCAAAGGTAGAAGGGCTGGTAGGAGTATAGCCTAACTAAGGAAGGTAGCTATCTAAGGCTAATCTATTCAAGAAAAACTATCTATTGAGCAAACCCTACTAAGCAACTTGAAACTATGTAACCTAAGTGATTTTGGGCCAAGGATAGATGGATAGTTCTATGAAAACAAGTAAAAACCCTACTTGAAGCAAACTAGTTCATAACAATAAGAAAAATCAACTATTTAAGCATAATAAACAAATGACAAAAGCAAACTTCTTTAAGTTGTCAACCTATATTCAATGAGTAACTACCCTATGAAAGCAAATAAATAAACAAACAATCAAAGACACCTAACTAACCTACTAAAGCAAGTAAACAAGTAAGCAAAGGCAACTATATAACCTACTAAAGCAATAGACAAGTAAGCAAAGAAAACTAACTAACCTACTAAAGAAAATAGACAACTAACTATTGCAAGCAATCAAATTAAAACTTCTCATTGAACAACTATCTAGCCTAAGAGGCAAGTGAACTAAATTCTTAATTCAAAACTATTTCTAATTCATGAAAGGAAATCTATTTGATTGAAAGCAAGAAGGACTAACAACTAACCTTTAATCTATGATAAGCAAGCTACTATATGATCTATCAAATCAAAGACTATCTATCCTACAACATCAATAAAACTATCTTCTAGACTATGAAAGCAAGAAACTATCTCTTCTGATCTACAAAAGCAAGAAACTATCTTTTCTGATCTATGAAAATATGAAACTATCTTTTAACCTATGGAAATTCAAATATAATGCTGGTGGTTGTGTGAATGTCTTCGGTGTCGGATAATATCTTGGTGGCACTTGACAACAAAGGACAATTCAAGCGGTATAAGCTCAATACTAATCTCAATAACAAAGTGAAAGGTATGGATTAAACAATCTACTGAGAATTTAGCCATGACATAAACAATCGTCAATTATCCTGCATATTTATTAACCATCAACAATATAACGAGATCATCATTGTACTTCTATACTACGTAAGCAAA
>SNQJ01S0086761.1:45536-60986 GCA_010110895.2 Picea sitchensis
TTAAGATGGTTAGAAGGTAACCCCTTGAGGTAAAGTGAAGTGATGAGTGTACTATAAGTCAAAGTGGATACAAAATAAATTATTTGAATAATAAAGTTAATGGAGAAATTACTAATTGGACAAGTGGCTAGAAGTGGGTTAACCCTAAAATAAGGAAAGTGGGTTAAGATGGTTAAAAGGTAACCCCTTGAGGATGCTACATGAAAGTATAAATAAGAGGCAAGGCTCTCTCATTTAAACACACTTGAATATCATTGAATATCTATTTTTTGAAAGGTTATTTGGGTAGGTATTATTGATAGAGAAAAATTGCAGCAGAAAAAGTGTGGCAGGAAAAGTGCGGAAGAAAAAATGTGGTAGGAAAAGTGCGACAAAAAAAGTGTGGCAGGAAAACTGCAATAGAAAAAGTGCGGTAGAAAAAGTGTGACAGAAAAATCACGGCTGAAACATCGTAGCAGAAAAATTGTGGCAGAAAAATCACGGCAGAAAAAGTGCGGCAGAAAAAACAAGGCAGAAAAAGTGTGGCAGAAAAAATGCGGCAGAAAAATCGTGGCAAAAAAAGTACGGCAAAAAAATAGTGGTAGCAACATGGTTGGGGTCTATTTATGAGAGATATGGCACATATTGTTTGAGGTATGTTTTGTGAGCTAGGGATTAGCTCTTGAGATGGTATTGGATGTTAAGTATTGTTGCATATATCAGATTTGTTGAGGGATACAGTTGGTATTTTGTTGTTGGTATTTGGCATATGGGTATTGGTCTTTTGGTTGTGATGTGTTGTTGAATTTGTTGGTTTAGCTTGAGGCTACATAACAGTGAGTTTGTGGCACATTGTTTGATGTAAGGGTTTATGGTATTTGGTTTATGGATAGAGTGATGAATTGTTAGATAACTTTTTATGGTCATATTGGTGTATGTCTTTCGTATATGGTTGAGGTACATGTTGGGTACATGGTTGAGATAAGTAGTTGATGAGTTGGTACATACATGAGGTACAGGTTGATGCATGGTACATGTTGGTTTAGGTTATTGGTATAGGTTGTTTGGTGCAGGTTGATTGGTACAGGTTGACAGTGGCAGTGGTTGATTCGGTGACAGTAACAGGTTGTCTACATTTGGAATTTATATTTCAGGGTTGTTGGATGGGGAAAGAAAAGGTGGTTGTAACCACCTTCCGATTGTAGCCAAAGAACATATGGGGTTGTAGCCTCCTTCTGAATGTAGCCAGAGAATTGGGGAGTTGGAGCTTCCCTCAGGTTGTAGCCTAAGAAACTAGGGGGTTGCAGCCTCCTTCTGGTTGTAGTCAGAGAATTGAGGAGTTGGAGCTTCCCTCGGGTTGTAGCCTGAGAAACTAGGGGGTTGGAGCCTCCTTCCAGTTGCAGCTGGAAAACAAAGGAATTTGGTGCTTCCAATTAATGTAATTCTTAAAGACATATAAGAAAAATCATTCTGTGGTTTTCTCCCGCTTTGGGTTTCCACGTAAAATGTTGGTTTATTGTGTATGTGTGTGATTGTTCATTTGTTCATTGTTTATTTACTCTACAATTGTTGGATGATAATGCTACATTGATATAACACTTGAATTTTATGGTGAAAAATGATTAAATTTCTCTATTACTGATTCACCCCCCCCACCCCCCTCCCCCCTCTCAGTAATCTAACAATTGGTTTGAGATCTGGTTCCTTCAGGAAAAAATTTAACCACTGGAAGGAGATCGTGAATTATTTTGATAATGGAGTACCAATGTTTAATGGTCAACATGGTTTTAAGTATGAGATGTGGAGCAGAAGAATGAAAGTATTTTTACAGGCATAGGGACATTATATTTGGCTATAAGTTGTTACAGGATATGATAGTTCAAAAAGGGAAAATACTGCAACCAAGAAAGAATTGAAAAAGAATAACAAAATAGCAATGGATTTCATTTGGGAAGGATTACCTAATCCGGTAAGAGAAAAGGTTGGTAAATTTTCATCATCCAAAGAACTTTGGGAAAAGTTACATGACATATATTCTTCACCCATCGTAGATTCAGAAAATGCCAAAGAAGATGTAGGTACATATAAAGAAGAATTATATTCACCATGTTAAACAGATTCAGAAGATGAAGAGTACATAATCACCAAAGGTATGTTGTTTTTTTTTAATTGTGAAAAATGTGGACATCTTGAAATAGAATGCCATGAAGGAAATGAGACAGAAAAACTAGTTGAAAGGGAAGACAATTATGAAGCAGAATTGATTAGTGTTTTCGATGAACTAAGAGAAGAAAACAAGTCACTCAAGAAAGAATTGATGAAACAAAAAGAAACGTGTTCACATTTTTGAAGAAGCCCAACAAGTCATCGAGAACTTAAGAACGCAGCTAGAGCAAGACTGAAAGATCGAAGAAAATCTTGAATATCAAAAGCAGTATTTGGAAGCCAACATAGAAGCACATAAGGAAGAATTATTAATGAGAGAGAAGATATTGACAGATCATATTAAGGAAAGAACTAACAATCTAAACCATCTTGAGGCAGAGATTGGTCAAGAAGAGAAAGGACTTGAAGAAGAAATAATCACATTAAAAATCCAGCTTGAAGAAGCGAAAAGAACAGAAGAAGTCATGAAGTCTTAGATAATGAAGAAAGAAGAAGAGGTTGAGAAGCTTGAAGAAGAAGTTGTCACATTGAGAAGTAAAATCGTCAATCTCAACAAGAACATTAAAGAGACAAAAACATCCACATCAGTTATAGAGAATGAAGAGAAGCACTCTAGGTTGCTAGTAAAGAAGAATGAAGAAAATAGAAAGAGTTACGTAGAAGTACTCAAAGGAAGGAATCATGGTCAACCAGAATCTAAGAAAACTATTGAAGATACATATTCAAGAAGACCATCCATGTTTAATCCATAAAGAAGCTTTAATCATGATCATGATCAGTTAAGGAAAAAAATCAGAAGGACTATGCCACAAAAAATATCATTCACTCTTAGGTATGTAAATTTCTTTTATGGTCATTGTGTTTATTGTACTAACTTTGGACATAAGGTTGCAAATTGCAGAGATTATAAAATAGATGTTCAAGAAAGAAATGTCTATGTGGCCCCATGTAACATTGAATGTTACAAATGTCATAACTATGGACACATAGCTAGTGATTTTAGAAGCATGATCAATACCTCCATGAAAGAGAACATTATATCAGATGTAAGAAAGTATGGATAAGAAAACACGTAGAACAGGTGAACAAAGACTAGGTCCTAGAAATCACAAGATTGTGAATAAAACTAGATGAAGAAAATTCTATAGAGAAAAAGAAAGATGTCAGATGCAGAAAGGTTTGGAAAACAACTGAAAGAAAAGAAGGAAAGGTAAATAAGGAACAGGTTCAAGAGATTGTACTTTCAGGCATTGTACTGAAAGATGAATCCATAGACAGAAAGAAACAAGTCAGAGCTCAAAGAGATGATGAATCTACCAATGAAGATGATGATGAATACACATCAGAGCAGGAATTGTTTTGAGCCATACGGCTTATAGACTCCCTGGAAACATGAATATTAGAGAGGGGGAGTCTATGCGATATTTGTGACAGACCAAAGAACCATCCTTTGAGCAGCTTGCAGAGTTTGAATAGACAGATCTAGAGCAGTTAGTTAGCAGAAGTACAATCATTTGTAGTAGTGAATACTTCATGATAGTACAATGATAAATGGGTCAACATTATGGACAGTGTGCAGTAGAGTATTGGACAGTATGGACAGAGATGGATTCATAAGAACACTTAGCAGGTTTGGATAGATATATGACAGTGGACGAGAGCATGAATTCATAGATTGGTTCAGAGACAAAGGAACATTATCATAATGGATGATAATTACACAAGAAATGGCTTGAACAATGCTAATGGATTCAAAATTGACAGATATGTTTTGGACACATGCAGTGCATACAACAGTTCACATTCAAAATAGAGTAATGCTCAGAAACAACAATGACAAAAATTTCTACGAGCTATGGAAAGGAAGACCAGCAAATGTGAATCACTTCAGAGTATTTGGAAGGAAATGCTACATCAAAAGAGAAAATGGAAGAATGAGAAATTTTGGCTCTCGTTTGGACAAAGGAGTACTTGTTGGTTACTCAAGTACAAGGAAAGCATACAAGTGTTACAATCTGAGGTTGAACAAAGTTGTGGAAAGCATCAATGTAATAATTGATGAAACAGGTGGACAAGAATTAAAGGAAGAATAAAATGAATCAATAGAACATTATGAAGAAGAAGCACAAGATGAAGAAGAAGGCTACGTCGAACAACCAAAAGGATTTTAGTTGTCAGAGAACGCAAAATACGTTTGCAAATTGAAGAAGGCATTGTATGGTCTAAAACAAGATCCTAGAGCATGGTACTCTAGACTGGATAAATATCTACAACATGTAGGGTTCAGAAAAAGAAGTGCAGAAAACAACCTCTACATCAAGGTAACTCAAGATAGTATTTTATTAATTGAATTTTATGTTGATGATATTATTTTTCGAAGCAATGATGACAGGTTAAGCCAGAAATTTGCAAAGGATATGCAGAATGAATTTGAAATGTCATTACTCGAAGAACTATCCTTCTTTCTGGGTTTTCAGATACGTCAAAGCAACCAAGGAATTTTTATTTCTCAAACTAAGTATATCATAGAAATTCTAAAGAGGTTCGGAATGGAAGATTGCAAACCAGTTATCACTCCTATGCAAACCAGTTGCAAGTTGAGAAAAGATTATGATTCAAAGTCTATAGACTATAGGCAATACAGGTCAATGATTGGTAGGTTACTATATGTGACATCATCCAGACCAGATGTAATGCAGGCAGTTGGACAGGTGGCACGATTTCAAGTAGCACCAAAGGAATCACATGTCGTAGTAGTGAAGAGGATTTTCAGATATCTCAAAGGAACGAAAGAGTTTGGATTATGGTATCCAAAAGGAAAGGATCTATCACTTATTTCCTACACAGATGTAGATTGGGCAGGTTGCATTGATGACCGACGAAGCACCAGTGGAGCAGCGTTCTACTTGGGTGAGTGTTTAGTATCTTAGATAAGCAAGAAACAATCATCAGTATCTTTATCTACAGCTGAAGAAGAGTATATTGCAGCAGCAAGATGTTGTACACAGGTTCTATGGATGAAACAAAATCTGACATATATATAGGTTGAGTATGATGATCCAATTACAATCTATTGTGATAATACAAGCGCCATCAGTATCTCAAAGAACCCGGTGATGCACTCCAAGACAAAGCACATTTCAATCAAGTATCACTTTCTACGGGAACAAGTTGTAGAGAATAATATCATAGTTGAGTATGTCGGTACAAAAGAACAAGTAGCAGACATATTTACAAAACCACTTCCAAGAAAATCCTTTGAGTATCTTCGTCAGAGACTCGGAATAATTTCTACTCCAAAATGAATGCTTTTGAATCCTTATCTTATATGTCTTAGATATACACGAGGAAGCACCATAAAGAGAAAAGTTCAGGTTGGAAGATCAGTTTCAGGAAGAGTTCAGTCAGGGGGAGTATCCCCAAGGAAAATTCAGTTAGGGGGAGCAGCCCCAGATGGAAAGATACATTTTCCATTGATGTCAAAGGGGGAGAGATTTATCAGATGCAAAGGTAAATTCTTGGAGAAAGAGCACAGAAGCATGGTTCCAGGGGGGGCATGAGTGATATGAATTTAGTATTGCATTAGAGTGTTTCCATCAATGCCAAAGGGGGAGATTGTTGATTATTTATGTTGGTTGTCATTGATGTCAACCCTTGAAGAAAGTCCAGTAGCAAATTCCGGTAGCACAAAGGTTTGGGTAATGGACCCAAGTTTGTTTGGTGGATAATGGTATGAGTTTTGATATATTTGCAGATAAGAATATTCTATATGGAAAGTATATTCCATGTCATTTCCGGTGGTATGTGGAACATCACATAACTCCTCACGGTTAGAGAGTTATGGCCATGTGAAGTTGGAGAACCCTCATGAGTCATCTAGAAGCCCCAAAAGGTCAAAATAGTCAAAGGGGTTTAAGAGATTTTAGAAGGTAAATAATAAAGTGAAGGGATGAGTGTACTGTAATTCAAAGTGAATACAAAAGAAATAATTTAAATAATAAAGTTAATGGAGAAATTACTAAGTGGACAAGTGGTTAGAAGTGGGTTAGCCCTAAAATAAGGAAAGTGGTTTAAGATGGTTAGAAGGTAACCCCTTGAGGTAAAGTGAAGTGATGAGTGTACTATAAGTCAAAGTGGATACAAAATAAATTATTTAAATAATAAAGTTGATGGATAAATTACTAATTGGACAAGTGGTTAAAAGTGGTTTAACCCTAAAATAAGGAAAGTGGGTTATGTTGGGCCCGAGATATGATCAATCTATGACGGTTATTATACACTTTTGTCGCATGTACATATGTGTTTTTCATATTTTGAAGGAGATTTTTGAAGAATTTTATGTTAAAACGGTATGATCTCCACCAGGTACATGTGATTCATATTTAATGTCATTATTGGGTATAATTCATCACGTTTTATGATTACCAAGAGCTAATTCACGTTTTCTAGTGTTACAGGGGAAAAACGCACCATGTTTCTACTTCTGGCACTCCTTCCAGCACTCGTTCTGGTACCTGATCCGGCACTCTGTCCAGCACTGCGTATTGCACAAAAACGGAGGGTGACTTGGCAGTTATGGTATTGGCGGCCAATGATGGGTGAATCGGGAATGTAGGTTTTGTTCATGCTTGCCCCCTCCAGCTACTGAGCTCCCGAAAACTCATTTTTAGTTGTTCAAGAGGGAGATTATCGGGTCGCTCTGTTTTATATGTAGAGCATCATTTAATGCAAATTGTCAAATTTAGAAGTGGTTCGACCCTCCTATGGTTGACCACTTGGTCTGTAAACATTATAAATACCACCGAGGTGGTCAGATAGTTGTTAAGCATCAAATACATCAGTGTGATAGACAAAAATACATTTTTACTCTGTTTTTCCATTTTACATTGCTAGATTATACAAGAACTGTGTTTTTGAGTTTTTATGATGAATTCGACCTGCTGAGTTCGTGGTGTGGTTTTAGGAAGTGACCACGACTTGCTATGGGGCCCACCAACAGTCTGGTAACTGTCTTTGTGTTTGTTTATAAATTTCATAGTTTAGTTCTCTTTATTTTCTTGTACATGCATTTTTATTATGTTAATTAGTTTGTTGTTGCAATTTAATTGCTTTGACTCTCTTTTGCAGGTTAGTATGATGAATTGTGTTAGCATGAATTAATCTTGTAATTAGGAAAGGATCTGCAGATCCCTAGACTAACCCCGTGTGTAGTTAAATATTAGATCATGTCTTTATTTATGATTTTAGAATCAAATTTAAAACAGAGTTTTAATTAGAATAGAACAGAGTTTTTATTTGAGCTTTCTTCGAAAAGGATTTGATGGATAGATAGAATCAATTTCAGTTTTTAATCATAAGCAAGCTATGATTAAAAATCGATTGCATTTTTTATGTAGAATTGGCTTAGCTGGTTGTTGATTAATGTGGTTGTTAGTTTACTTTTTAATGTCATGTCTTAATTTCCGTTCTTAAGCATTTTTCTTATTGTAGTTTGAATTTTTAGAATAGATATAGCATAGTTTTCATTTTATGTAATTTCGTTTCTAGAATTAAATTACCATTATATTTCTTAGTTAATGGTTGAATCTAGTTTTTTCTTACATAGTATAGAAGTACAGTGATGATTTCGTTATATTGTTGATGGTTAATAAATAAATATACAGGGTAATTGATGATTGTTTATGTCATGGCTAAATTCGATAGATTGTTTAATCCTTACCTTTCACTTTGCTATTGAGATCGATGTTGAGCCTCTGACTTGAATTGTCCTTTGTTGTCGAGTGCCCTTAGAGATATTATCCGACAGAAGACATTCCTAACCGGCATTATATTTGAATTGTCATAGGTTAAAATATAGTTTCCTATTTTCATAGATCGGAAAAGATAGTTTCTTGCTTTTGTAGATCCAAAGAGATAGTTTCTTGCTTTCATAGTCTGAAGAATAATTTTTTTTGTTGTAGGATAGATAGTCTTTGATTTGATGGGTGGATAGTAGCTTGTTTATCATAGATTAAAGGTTAGTTATTAGTCTTTCTTGCTTTCAATAAAATAGATTTCCTTTCATAGATTAAATAGTTTTGAATTAAAATTTAGTTCACTTGCCTCTTAGGCTAGATGGTTGTTCAATGAGAAGTTTTAATTTGATTTCTTGCAATAGTTGATTGTCTATTTGCTTTAGTAGGTTAGTTAGTTGTTTTTTCTTACTTGTCTATTGCTTTAGTAGGTTAGATAGTTGTCTTTGATTACTTGTCTATTGCTTTAGTAGGCTAGATAGTTGTCTTTGATTACGTGTTTACTTGCTTTATTAGGTTAGTTAGGTGTGTCTTTGCTTGCTTGTTTATTTATTTTCTTTCATAGAAGGGTAGTTACTCATTGAATATAGGTTGGAAAGTTAAAGAAAATTTCTTTTGTCATTTGTTTATTATGCTTAAATGGTTTCTTTTTTCTTATTGTTTTGAACTAGTTTTGCTTCAAGTAGGGTTTTACTTGTTTTCTTATAACTATCCATCGATCCTTGGCCCAAAAAGTACTTGGGATGCAGCTAGTTTCAAGTTTATTAATAGGGTTTTCTCATTAGATATTTTGCTTGAGCTAGATTATCCTTATAGCTACCTTCCTTAGTTAGGCTATACTCTTACGACCCTTCTACCTTTGGAATATATTTTGCTACAACTCTAAGTTTACTCAGATGACAGATTTAATTGAAGGGTTTTATGTTTTAGTGCATATATATATACCCATCATTTTATTATTAGTTATTAGGGAGTTGTCTCAAGGTAAAGTAGTTAGGGAAATAGTCATCCTTATGCCTTAGCATTAGCTTGAGGTGGTAGGGAGCTTTAAGGCAGAGGTAAGTGCTTATCTTTATGTGAGTCCCCTACATTAATAGTAGTTTTCTTTTTGTTTTGTTTATGGAATAGCCCTAGAAACCAAATGGTAGATTTTTTTTTGTTTTGCTTTCTAATAACTGCATGAATAGGCCTAAAGACCCACAAGGTAGATATATTAAATCAAAATCAGACCTTTCAACCCAGGTTCCTTCCAATCTCTTTGGGGAAGGAACGTTATATGAAATTCGCTTGAGGCCGTGCTGAAAAATAGGAGCTAGCTCAAACAAAAGAGCTAAAATAGTCTCTGAAGAAACTAACACGGGGAGCATTATAGAACAAGAAACTGAAGCAACAATCATATTAGAGGCAAGACCATGCCCGGAGTCTTCCCTGAGGGGGCAAACAATACAACCTTTTTCTTTTACACCACCACCCGGGGACCCTAATTTTAAGGACATGATAGACCCTGAACAAGTGAATAAATTGTTTGGTAGTTCAACCAATGTAATCCTCTCTCAAATTGACACCCGAAACTTTTGGCGCAATGAAAGATACTCCAGCGAAGCGGAGTACTTAGAAATTGCGGACTTCAAATCCATGGGAGAGACCTTTCCATCAGAAGGAAACCTTGTTTCTTCAAAGATAAAACCACCTAGGTACTCTCTTTTTTGGAAATCAAGCCAACATGGATGATCAAAAGGATCATAACAATGCAAGACACGGGGAGGAAGAAGAAAATAGAAACCAAACCAAAACTACCATCGGGTTTTTAATTTTGAACACCACTCAAATGTCAATTTGAAGAATATTCCTCTCTCAAGACTACCTATCTTTTATGGTAAAAACTGTGAAGATCCGGACACCTTCCTATTTGAATTTGACATCTTGTGTAGGATTTACAACTACATACAAGATGCCCGAGAGAAATAAAACTCTTTCACCTTACACCCTCGAACTCTACACTAAGATGGTTCCTTGGGGTTGGAGAATCCAGAGTAATAGGTCTTGAGAAGCCGCAAGACCATATTTCTTAAGAGGTACCAAGACTAATTCAAGACCAAAGAGTCTTGTATTGACATCTTTAAAATCCAATTCTTAAGAAGTACCAAGACTACTGCAATACCAAAGAGTCTTGTAATCACATCTTTAAAATCCAACAATTAGAAGACAAGACCCTCGAATATTATATGGAAAGATTTGGTTATATCTCCCAGAAGTCAAAATACCATGACCTCCCATAGGATGCAATTAGGGCTCTTTTCCTTAATGGAATTTCAGAAGAATATTTAGAGATTCTTAACCTGATGGCATCCGGTGACATTTCTCATAAACCATTTGTTGAAATATGTGAAATGTGTAAAAAGTACTCAAGGAGTAGAGCCAAAACAGGAAATAATGTTCAGGACCCTTACAACAGAAACCTAAAACCAATTAGTTTAGGTGGTATCACAAGAGAAGAGATAGGGAACCTTTTAGAGAACATCAAGACAGACATATTAAGCACAATAGGTTCCCAGTTGGATACCCTTAAAATAAAAAAGAAACGGGAGGAGGAAAATGTCGCAATGAGCATATATTGCCCAAGGTGCAGGAGGAAGCATTCCTCAAGGGAATGCCCATTAGATAACATTTCAGTTTGTGGATTATGTACAGAAGACCATGTGACTGAAAAAATTCCATCATTTCCCGGTTTATTAGCCATATATAGGAGTGGAGATCCTGGGGAGCCTTCTTATGCACCTAGGAGGCCATGGCAGCCTAGGAATCAACCCACATACCTGGATCTACAATCCCAAGTTCCACCTTATTATCAACAACAACAGTGGAACTCACCAGGTTGGAAAAACTGGTCTACTCAGTACCAACATCCTTTCTTTCAAGGATGGAGAGGAGGACATAACCAAGGAAACCCTCAAGCTCCACCTATCCCTATGTCTAACCATCCTTATCCTCAGTTCCCATTGAACACTCTGCAGCTTTTGCCAGGTTTTGTTCCACCACCTTTACCTCCTATTCCACAAAAAAAATCACTACAATATCAAGATGCAAGCTCCTCGAGACCGACACTATTACCGGCACAACCAATGTCGAATCCCAATAATAAGCCCCCTCAACCTCTTTAGAATGTTGAGATTCAGGCCTTCCCAACATATGTTATTACTCTTGTTCCATTACAGGAAATTCAACTAAGATCAGGAAAAGTTCTAGAGAGGCAGAGACCTTCAGTAGTCATCCAGGAAGAAGAAGAAACCACCAAACAACCCACAGATGACACTAGGTGGGAAGATCTTATTATCCCGAAGAACCAAGAACCCAAGCTTCCCCAAAATTAACCTTCACAAATTATGAAGGTCCATCCTTATCTAGACTGATTGGTAATCAAGAAACCTACCACCCGACCGGAATTTGACATTTTGAATGAATTGAAAAATATTTGTTTCAAGATTCCCTTACTTCAAGCCATTAAAGACATTCCAATCTACATTAAGGTAGTCAAATAATTGTGTATCAAGAAGACAGGTAGGAAGGAAAAGGACCCCCCTACAGTACACTTGATAGGAGGACTTTCTGAATACATATCAGAGCAGCCAAAACTAGCAAAATATGGGAATCCAGGAAACCCTGTAGTGACCATAACTATTAATTAGGTCTCCATCGTAAACACTCTCATAGACCTAGGGGAAGCCATTAATGTTATGACCGCTACTACCTTGGAACAATTACAGTTACAACCTCTTCTTCGGCCTACCCCAACCATTTTGGAATTAGCAGATAAGACTAGGGTTATACCTTAAGGCATTTTAGATGATGTCATGGTTACTTTAGCCTCATGGGAGTACCCCATAGATTTTCTTGTCATTCATTCAAAGGATCTTGCCAAAGGAGATCCTGTCATTTTGGGAAGACCTTGTCTAGCCACAGCCAATGCATTTATTGGTTGTAGAGAAGGAGAAATGACCATATCAAATGGTCTCTCTATCCAGAAGATCACCATTTACCCTCCAGCTCAACGTATTATGGAGAATCTATGGTGGCTTGAATGTCCATACGAGAACGAGGACTAGGAAGAACCCGTATTTCCAAGTGACCATGCATGGGCACTTCAGGAGCACACAACATAAAATGTGTTAAACCAGTTTATTTATGCTATCACATGAGTGTATTTTCCACAGTCTTTTCCCCAATTTGAATACATGTTTGGGGAATAATTTCAAGAACAATTAGACCCATCCATTTTGTCTTCGACATATTTTATTTTCGAGATAGATGAGTCTGCCATGTCTTATACTATGCCCTACGAGATTAGTCCAGGGAAATTTTTACATATAAACTATGTGCTAGATGTAGACCAACATAAACAGTTAGTAGATATCCTTAAAGAACAATCAGGAGCATTTTCCTGGGAATACACTGACATGAAGGGTATACACCCCGACACATGCATCCATCACATATATTCCCAGGGGGAAGTAACACTTGTTAGGCAACCCCAGAGAAGGATGAACCCAACACTCAAATACATAGTCAAGGAGGAGATCCAAAAGTTGTTAAATGTCATATTTATCTATCCCATATCCAACAGTAAGTGGGTATCCCCGCTTGTAGTGGTTCCAAATAAAGTGACCGGGAAATGGAGAATTTTTGTTGACTTCCGGGAACTGAACAAGGCCACTCTAAAAGACTACGTTTCTCTCCCTTTCATTGACCAAGTTCTAGATACCTTGTCTGGAAATAAGTATTTCTCCTTTCTAGATGGGTACAATGGGTACAATCAAATTCTTATAGCACCCGAGGACCAGGACAAGACTACCTTTACTTGTCCTTGGGGAACCTATGCCTATAGGGTCTTACCATTCGGATTGTGTAATGCTCCTGCCACTTTTCAACGAGAAGTATTAGGGATATTTGTCGATCTTATTCATGATTGTGTGGAAGTCTACATGGATGACTTCACAGTCTATGGAAACACTTACCGGGAATCCTTAGTCAACTTAGAAAAGGTCCTCATCATATGCCAGGAAATGAACCTATCTCTAAGCCATGAAAAGTGAAAAATGTTGTTAATTGAAGGAGTGGTTCTAGAACATCATGTTTCATCTGAAGGGATAAAAGTTGATCCTACAAAGATTGAGGTCATCATAAGACTTCCACCCCCCAGGACTCAGAAAGAGGTGAGAAGATTTCTTGGACATGTCGGATATTACCAACGGTTTATTGAAAATTTTACAAAGATTGTTGCACCTATGTTTGGATCATTGATAAAAGATGTTGATTTTGTTTGGACTGAGCAGTGTCAAACTGCCTTCGAAACCCTGAAATCTAAGTTGTTTGTGGCACCATTTCTTAGAGGGCCCAATTGGACTCTCCCATTTCATATATCCAGTGATGCCTCTGACACTACAATAGGAGGGGTATTAGGGAAGAAAGAGGACCAACAGTCCTATGCCATTTATTTCATAAGCAAGAACTTGTCCCCTGCCGAGTTAAACTATAGAGTTACCGAGAAAGAATTCTTGGCAATTGTTCATGCTATTAACAAGTTTCTTCATTACATTACAGGTTATGAAGTATTTGTACATACCGATCATTCAGCCATTATATTCCTCATGAATAAACCTATAACTAATGGTCAAGTGACCATGTGGCTTTCGTTATTGCAAGAATTTAACGTCACTGCACTTGACCGACCTGGAAAGGATAATGCAGTAGCTGACTTTATTTCTCGAATAAAAAATGAGGATGATGATATCCCTATAGATGATAGTTTCCCAGATGAGCACCTCTTTTACCTTTCTGTCAATACTCCATAGTTTGCGGATATGGAAAACTATCTGGCTACTAGGAAGTTTCCATCTCATTTTTCACCTCATGAAAAGAGGAAAATTATTACACAGAGTGTTAATTAATCTTGGGTTGGTCATGATATTTTTCGCACAGGTCCTAATTTGATTATTCGTAGATGTGTCTGAGAGGACGAGGTACCTGAAATACTACAAAGTTGTCATGATGGACCATGTGGTGGCCACTTTTATGAAAAACATACAACATATAAGGTGTTACATTCGGGTTACTATTGGCCTAGCATTTTCAAAGATGCTGCTAAATATGTGAGAAGTTGTGATAGTTTCCAAAGGATAGGAAGACCTACGCCAGTTGACGAAATGCCTTTGTGTGCCCAAGTTATGATAGAACCCTTCAAAAAATGGGCCCTCGAATTTGTAGGACCAATTTCACCCATGTCCCATAGGAAGAAATATATTTTGGTTTGTACGGACTATGTCACCAAATGGTTAGAGGAAAAATCCCTATTTAGGGATACAGAGAAGTTTGTTGTCGAATTTATCCATGAAGACATCTTTACCCACTTCAATGTCCCTCATGAAATTGTTACTGACCAAGGCACTCAATTCACTTCTAAGCTGATGAAAGAGCTAACAGATAAATATGGCATTAAACATTGTAAATCTTCTCCATACCACCCGCAAGCCAATGGTCAGGTAGAATATACAAACAAAGTTCTGGAAGCCATCTTGACCAAGATTGTTCAATTACATCACCGGGATTGGTCTGATAGGCTCCCAGAGGCTTTGTGGGCATACCGGACTACCTGGAGAAATACCATTGGGTATACCCCTTATGAGATAGTGTACATGAAACAAGTACTTTCACCTATAGAATTCCAAGTAAGGACCTTCTGTATTGCCGCAGAATTAGGATTGAACCTGGATGAGGCTCAAAAGCAACGAGCCCTACAATTGAATGAATTGGATGAAATCAGGAAAGATGCCATCCAACAGACAATATCAATCCAAAACTAGAGGAGCAAATGGCATGACAAGTTTATTAAGAAGAAACACTTCCAACCTGGTGATTGGGCTTTGTTGTTTGATTCTTGATTCAAAACCTTCAAAGGAAAATATCACCACCCAATGGTTGGGCCCTTACGAGGTAGACACTATATATGACAATGGAGCTATAACAATTGACAATGGACAAGTCTCCTTTGTGGTAAATGGACACTGACTTAAATTTTATCATAAGCCCATTTCCAGAGAGGATTTTCTACAAGTCATGTCAACTGACAAGGCATTGGCCTTAGTAGATGGGGAAGTCCCCCCTTGTTCTTGGAAAATTTTCTGAATTTCATATTGTGTATATGTAAATAGTTTTTGAATTTTGTTATTAAGGCAACTCTAGAGATTTCTGTAAGCATTTATTTCACCAGGAGTACACAGTTTCAAGGATCTTTCTTCAAAACATTGTTATACTTGAATTTTGTGTCCACTAAAGCATCAAATGAATATTGACTTACTGTAATTAGCCCTATTTTTTTAAGAATTCTCATTTTTAGGCATTCTAAAGTAGTTTCTCTTGAAACTCTTCACCACTGTATAAGAAATTGATACCATAACTATCAAGCCTAGAGGTCTCTCGTACAGTTTTTCCAAGAAACTTGAGTAAGTGAGTCAAGTGT
>SNQJ01S0086763.1:0-13997 GCA_010110895.2 Picea sitchensis
TTCTCCAAGATCATAAGTTTCATACCAGCAGTTCTTCCCCCTTTCCACCATCATAGAGTCTGCTTATATAGGTTAAGAGGAGCTTAACCTCTTGATTTATCTTTAGAACAATTTGGGAACTTCCTCCTCAGATCAGGTATCTCTTTATGAAACCAAGAATTCGAGCACAACTTCCTCCTAATATCAAAAGATCCTCCCCTTATTCTCCTCAACGGGCTAACTACTACCCCAGATTAGGTAGCGCTCCCTTAGAAGGGGCATTAGAGCGCTGTAGTGCTCCTTGGTAAGCTGTGGAGGGGCGCGAATTCTCTCAATATGAGCAACACTCCTTCAGAGGGGTCAGGGGAGTGTTATAACACTCCCTGAAGAATTGTAGGGGAGCGCCAGTGCTCCTAGAGCTGATATAGAGGAGCGCTCCCCCTCAGAACCTTTGTTTCAGAGCTCTCTTCAGGTGTCAAGAATTATTTGTCTTTAGTAAACCAGTTCTTCTTCTTTAAATCAATCACATGAGATGTTTTAAGTGTCTCCTTAGTGTCATCGGCATGGTAGTATGCTCAAACATCATTTGCGACACTTGCGACCAACTTGCGACAGTTTCAAAAGTTGTAAGGAAGATGTGACACTTACAACAATTGAGAGGAACATGCGACACTTATCCAGCTGAGTAATTTGACGTGTAACAGATTTCCCCCCAAAGTGTGAAGTTAGAAGATGTCAACTAATAACTAAAATACTTTGTAGACATTGAAGCAAGGGTATAAACTCAAAGAACTTGACAGAAGCTGCACACAAGCATCCAACAAATATCATGACATATTTCAAAACCCAAGGCAGACATTCCTATGCTTGGGTGATCAAGACTTAGCAAGATATGGCCGCCATAATATACACTGTGGATCCATAATCGTATTGAGAAAAAGGTATAGCCACCGAAGATACAATGTGGATCTATACTCTGATGATTCGAACCATTTGTAGCCACGAAGAATACAAAGTGGATCTACGAGATGAAAAGACATAGCCACGACCAATACAAAGTGGATCTATGTGACAATGTATGTGTTCTTGTCCAATGAATACTCCTTCACAACCTGGGCAAAGCATATATCAAAGTGACTTCCCAACCCAGGGTCTTCTTACCAATCCCAATATGGTACGAATCTGACCATGCGAATAGCTGTCTTGATGTCGAACATGGAAGAAACCACTTGATTACCGGTCAATGGTGTAAACCATTAACAAGTGCGAGGGAGATCACCATTAATGTCAATGATTCCCAAGATACCCTAGTACATTCCAGCGAATGTGAATAGATGAGTTGAATTAGAACACCTGTGGAACCATTTGATCAGAGGTCAATGATGTAAACCTATTGTCGAATGTGAGGAGGCCTGCCATTGAGGCATGCAGGTCCCAAAGTACTAAGTGATTTCTAAGTCTAATTCTCAGATAATGTGTTGGATTCGATAGGAATAGACTTGTCAAGGGAGGGCCTTGATGTATCCCCCATCAACGAAATGAAACAAACATAGAGATATAATTGGCAGATTAAATGGACATGGACTGACACAGGTTTTGAGGCAAGATATTTGGGATGGTTGATTCTCGAGCTGGATACTTCCCTTGAACACTGAGGCACAACAGCATAACATGACATGGACCAAAACTATGCAGTGGGTACTGTGACTTGTGTCGGGTGACCCAAAGGAGTGAAAGGGACTCGAAGGATTGGCTCAGTGCAGAGTTTCAGCGGATTATGATATGTGCAAAGTGACAAAGTGTCGTGTTCAAGGGTGACTCTAAGAAGTGTTGGATGACGTTCTCAAGAGACTCCTTGGCTTGCTCCTTTCAATTTTTTCCCCCATCCAGATAGATGAGTACCTCTTTTTGATTTAATGATATTGAGGAGGATAACACATGCTTGATATAACTCACCTTCGGTAAGATCCTCTTCCTTTGTTTAACAAACCAAAAGAAGTAAGGGTTCGGTCCCATATGGGCCTGTCGATGTGTGCTTTAACGAGTCCAAAGACAGAAAACTCGAAGGTTTTTTAGGATTATAGAGTTTGGAAAAACACTTAAAAGAGAACTCTCTCAGTTCCTTTTTCATACAGTAGTCCAACGAGATCGAAAAAGGGTTAAACTATAGCTCGAAAGACGCCCTTTCTGACCTTTTAACGAGCGTGAAAGGAAGCAAGGTCGCTCAACAATCTTTTCATATTTAGAGAGTCTGAAAAGGGTTTAAAGGAGACTTCAGGGGGGTTCCTTTTTCATGTGTTTGTATCCGTATGGGTCCTAAAAAGAGATAAAAGTTTACCCAGTTATGTTCTCATATTGTCGAGCTTGAGAACGAACTAAGACTATGCTCATAAATTCGACAAGGTGAATAATCCATCAAGACTGCCAGGAAACCTATGATGCCAGAACTACAAATCGGGGTTTAGTGAAGCCATTACATCATTGGAGAAACCCAAAAAATGACCATACCTTATAAAAAATGAAAATTTATAAATAACAATTGATTGAAAATTCATTTACCATTTCATTTTGCAAGGATTTTTGGAGTAGTGGAGAATCTCGTTTTGAAGCAAATCTTGTTTTTCTTGTTGCCGGAGCTACGGTTCACCGTTTCACTTTCCGTTTGGACCAGGTAGGTGTCCACCTCTTACCCTTTCAATTGCATGGTTTGACATTCATTTTCATAGCATAATTTATTTTAAAACACGAAGCCCTAAGTCGCCCCAATTAGAACCAAATCGGCCTCTTTTAAAAATTAATGGAAAAGGGGGATTCTTTTACAAAAATATTCTTTAGATAAGGGTGGTTAGGATGTCAACACCCTTGTAGTCAATTAGACAGATCATTTTTAGTAAAAGAACTCATAAAAAATCTTCCCAAATGCCGACACAGCCCCCAAAGTCGTTTTGGATTTTTAAAACGTTTTTATCCTTGTTTGATAAATGTTAAATGTTTGGGAGAGGGCGTGGGGGTTAAAAAGAGTGAGTGGTTGTTTTTAGATGGTGTGGGTATCTTATTTCATGTTTTAAATTGCTTTTGAAAATTGCCTAAATTGCCAAAACGTGGAAATAACGATTTTTTTGTTTTGTAGGTAACTTCGACAATCATGATTGAATGGAAAGAGAGGGAACATGAGATGGATGACTTAGCTACCTTATGGAGTCCTCGTACATGGGCCGCTTTGAGATCTTGTGGCTTAATCAAGTTCTTGAAGTCACAAAAAATGAAGAGAGAGATCCTATTGCTCAAGTATATGATTGGCCTCTGGGACGTTGCGGAACAAGGGTTTCGAATTGGCACACAACTTTTGACCATTGAGTTAGAGAACATGTACTTTCTGACCGGCCTCTCAAAAAGAGGGGTCCCCATATCTTTCATTGGTCAGAGGGTGCTACCTAAACAAGTGGATGTGTATCTAGCACGCCACTGCATCCCAGGAGCAAGGTTGGTAGTGGGCAGGATCCCTATCAAGGATATTCGAGACTTGCCCCTCCGGTCTATACTATTCGCTATCACCAGCGTGACAGGAAGCACTAGCACCCATATGGCATCAAGATCACAGGTGGCTTACGGTGTTCAGTGTTTGGAACCAACAATGTTAAACTGGAGTGTAGTGTTCCTTCGAAATGTGAAGGAATAGATCTCACGGTGTAGGACTGGATAGAAGCAGTTCGGCTATGGCTCGTTTTTGGTCTCATTTTTCCTAGAGTGCATCCCTCAAATCCAGCCTCAGATAGCACTGGTGGTACGACCAGTGGATGAACCTAGGATGGAGTGGTGGACTAGTCTGTCTCCAAGGCTAGTTTCGGAGTCAGAGTTCCATTTCACTGGGGATTTCTTTGCCTGGCTGAGATGGTAGTTCCTTTGGATAGAGGACTTCCCTTATGCCAATGTAGATTTTCGCGCGAGCATGGACTTGATTTTTCCCGCGGGGGAAGACTGGGATGATTCAGGTAAGAGACTAATCCATACCTTGTCTAGTTTTTTTTTTGAAGTTTTTGATGTGTATATATTTTTTGGGGGGTATGTAAAAGAGTTTTAACAGATGTATTGTTTCCAACATGCAAACAAGGGAGCAGTGCACCCGACTGATATACCGGTACCAGGATGTTGCGGAGGCATCCCGGTTGCAGCAGATCTGGTGGTGCCAGTAGTAGGTCTCCGGGAGGTTGAGAGAAACCTCCAAGGTATTACGATGGGCATCCCTCCTCTGCGGAGGGGGGAAGTGCCTTTACATCTGGAATGACACACTGTAGGAGTACCAGAGAATATCAATTCTTTGTTGAGGCACGTAGTGCATGCAGTAGTGTGTTACTCACAGTACAATGTAGTGTGGGGAGATTAGAGTCTCTCCGGTGATCATGTTTTGTATGCCTTGTTAGGCGACGTTGTATGGGTGGAAAGGCCCAACATTTTGCTCTTCTACATACTTTTTGATGTAATGCAAACATTTCAGTCACGCCATATATATATATATATATAGTTTCGATTTTTTATGATGCCAATGATTTATACATGATGATGTCTGTGATGTGTTTTAATTTACATGTATTGTATAGTTTGATTTTCCTTAAATCTTATATGTGGGTAAGATACCAATCCATGATATAATTAGCTAACGAATCCAAAACATTATTAAGTTCACTTAGAATGTGTCTATATTCAATATAATTGAACATTCGTTCAAGACGGCGAACATGCAAGTGTAGATGTAGCAGGATAGGACTACAGATAGCGTAGACATGGTTGAGTTGATAAACCACGAGTTGGGAGTCTAAGTAGACAATGATGCGATAGATACCTAGAGAGGAGGCTTGGGTCAACAGTCCAATGACAGCATGATATTATGCCATATTGTTGGTTGTTGGTCCTAAACAGATACCTCCTGATCTCACCACCTCATCAAATTGGTAAATAACCAAAGCTACTGAAGCAATGTTCCGGGTATGTCGGCTGGCGCCATCCACGAACCCAAAAAATATAGGAAAGGAAGACGTCATCTGTGCATGAAAACATAGGCATAGTCATGAGTGGCAACGATAAAGACTCGAGCACGTGAAAGAAATAGACACACCAAACTAAAATACAATAATGTACAAAGTACAAATGCTAGGTGATCTAGGCATAGTACTTTTTAAGGTAAATCTTGTTTCGGGGCTCTCCCAAGGAAATTCCATCGTGATCAACTAATTCATAGGCACCTTTATGTAAGACACGCTTCACAATGTAAGGACCATGCCACATGGGTTCTAACTTTCCTGTCCCCAACTTATCATGAGCTTGGTCGTAAATGAGGACTAAGTCTCCTTCTGTGAAAGTCCGAGGGTGGATGGATTTGTCATATTGACTTTTAATTCATTTCTGATGTGCCTCATTGATGAGAGAATCATCGCAATGTGTTTTGTCTAGTTTGGATAGATACAAGAATCGTTCTTCTTCAGTAGAAGTATGGGGTAGGATTTCTACTTTCATTTTGAGTGATGGAATATCACACTCGATTGGTAGGACAACTTTAATGCCATAGAGCAACTGGAAAGGAGTAAATCCAGTTGAAGTTTTCACAGAGGTGCGATAAGCCCAGAGAGTGGAGAATAGTTTTAGATGCCACGATGTTTTTTTTTCCCCTACCATGCATTGGATCATGGTTTTTAGGACTTTGTTGATAACCTCAACTTGTTCGTTCGCCTGAGGGTAGTAAGGAGATGAGTTTTCATGGCGAAAACCCAATTTGACATGTAACTCGCTCATCATCTGGTTTTTGAAGTGTGCACCATGGTCAGTGACAATGACATGTGGTACACCAAAATGAGTTATGATGTGGTTGAAGAGGAATAGAGATGTAGTACGACCATCATTCAAGAAGGTAGGCATAGCCTCATCCCATTTGGTGAAGTAGTCGACGACAATGGTGATGTAACCATGCCCCCCGACTGAGGTAGGCTTACACTGCATGAAATCGATGCCCCATTTCGCAAAGGGGTCAATGGCAATGATGGGGTGTAGCACCGTAGGATGGGTGCGTGCCTTCTTGTTAAAGATTTGGCAGGGTGGGCATTTTTTGACAGCCTCGATGCAATCTTTGAAAATCGAGGGCCAAAAGTAGTTGGCACGTAGGATTTTTTGGGCTGTGGCCATCCCAGAAGGGTGACCACCACAGGCACCAAGGTGACAATCGTTTAAAATGCCTTCAACCTCTTTTTGAATCAGGCATCGCTAAAGGATGGTGTCAATACCACGACGATATAAAGTGTCACCGAGAATGATGTAGCAGCAAGAGTGGTGGTGAATACATCGACACTCTTCGCGAGAGATGTTGGGATGAAAACATTGGGTTTGGAGGTACAGGAGAATGTCTCCGTACCAGGGATCAGAGGTGTTGATGAGGAAGAGAGATTCATCAGGGAGAGAGTCTCTAGGTTCAATGTTTTCATCGGCACGAGGGAGAGCACAGATGAGCTCAACAAACACTAGGGATTTTTTGGCTTTAACCTTTGTAAACTTGAGATTGAATTCTTGGAGAATCATGATCCATTTTGAATATTTTCCCCCAAGTACTTGACGTGTGAGGACGTGATACATTGGGTTGGAGTCTGCGATTACCGTGGTGGTGTGTAATAAGATGTAGTGGCGGAACCTTTGGACAACGATAACGGCTGCCAGGGCCAGTTTCTCGACATGTGAATATCTGAGTCCGGGTCTAGATAAACTCTTTCTCAGATAATAAATCACATGTTCTTCCCTGTTGGGGTCTTCTTGAACTAACACCATGGCAATGGTGGAAGTATAAGCGGCCAAGTAAAGGATGTAATCCTTTGTATATTCAGGGGGATGTAACGAAGGTGCATGGGTCAAAGCGTGCTTGAGAGCGTCGAATGACCATTGAGAGGCGTCATCCCAGATGAAAGGGACGTTCTTTTGTAGTAACCACATAAATCCTTTAGTGATCTTGGCATAATTGCAGATGAAACGATGAAGAAAGTTTGCTTTGCCTTGCAAACTCTGGATTTAGGTTAAGTTGGTAGGTGGGGGTAAGGTTAAGATGGCCTTGATCTTTAAGGGATCCACCCTGATTCCATCTTTGGAGACAATGAAACCGAGGATTTGACCATATTCGACAGCGAAAATGAATTTGTGTGGGTCCAGACGAATGCGGTAGAACCTACATCGCAGAAAAATCATGCGTAAATGATCAATGTGATCGGATCGATTTAGCGAATGTGCGGGTAAATCATCGAGATATGGTTCTGCTATATGTTTAATGTTATGAAAAGCGTACGACATGGCTCGCTGGAAAGTGGCTCTAGCATTTTTAAGGCCAAAAGGTAGATTTCGGTAGGTAAAAGTTCCCCAAGGGAAGATGAAGGTTGTCTTGTGTTGATCAGTAGGCAAGATTTCAATCTGGTTATATCCAGAAAAGCCATCCATGAAAGAGATGATTACGCTCCCCACACAATTATCGATGATTTGGTCGATGAAGGGCGTAGGGTAGTTGTCCTTGGGACAGGATTTGTTGAGATCTCGATAGTCAACACAAACACGAATGGTCCCTTGTTTCTTACAAACCGGAACAAGGTTGGAGACCCATTCGGTTAAAGGGACGGGATAGATGAAGCCAAATTTTAGAAGTTTTTCAACTTCTGCCTTTATAGCTGCGATTTTCTTAGGATGAACTGAGCGAAGCTTTTGATGAACCTGTTTCATGTTAGGTTAGGTTTTGATTTCATGTACGATGATTGAAGGGTCGATCCCTGTCATTTCCTCGTAACTCCATGTGAAGACATCGCAGAATTCCTTGAACAAAGTGGTGTAAGAAACTACTTCGTCGAGTGTGCAATTAGCACCAAGGTTGATGTTTTCCATGACACCTTCTTTGATTGAAATGTCAATCGTGATCGTGGTGGATATGTTACCCATGTTCCCCTCAGAGAGAGTATCTTGTGTGAGGATAGGAGATTGCGGAGCTTCGGTAACATCGGGAGGGAAGACAAATTGTATGTCTTGCTGGATTTCTTCCAGAGGTGGAAGAAAAGAGGATCGATGGTGGTTATCATCCCAAGGTAAGTCATTGATGCTGAGAATTTCCATGATGGATTCGTCTGAAGGAAAAATGTGGGAAATGTAATCGACTGCAGATGATAGGGAATCCAACCACGAGGGCACTGAGTAAGTATCAAGTGCCAATGAATGTGAATTGTTGGAAGAGGGAGAGGCATATTGAATAGTTATGTATGCGGCCTCGGCTGGGCTAAGTGACATAGTGTCACCAAGCACATCGAATTCCAAAGGACTAGGCACAACCCAAGGGTCAGATGATTCCAGGGATTGATAAGGCATAGTCGAGATCATATTGACAACGAAAATATGATGTACAGTAGGTGTAATTGGTGTAGGGAAGGTACCCATGAGGCTAGAATATTTCAATAAGCCAACACCAAGGCTTTCATATGTAACTGGGTGGTCTCCCAGAAAAGGAATGTTGTTGGTAGCAGGGATGCGAGCGTCGGGTGTACAGAAATCAAGATGATCGACGGTAACAATTTTTCCTTGATGGGGGAATTGTACACATCAAAACACCGATGAGGTGATGACAGTCATAGCATAGAACCAACTTCTTCCAAGTAGTAGGTTGTAATCGAGGGGAGCATCGACCACATCGATGTCAACGGTAACAGTTTTACCACCCAACTGAACGACTAAGGATTGTAATAATCCATGAGGATGAAAACCTCATCCATCAAAGGCACGTAACATGGTAGCATATTTGTTAAGGGCTGGTGATTTCAAGCCTTTCCAATAGGCGAGAGACATGACACAGGTGGAGGCTCCCTCATCCAAGATAGTCCGGTGGATTTGTTGATTGTGGACAACAACATCAATTTGGAAAGCTAGCTGGTGGGAGAGTTGCGGTTGATGATCGTCCAGATTAAACATGATATTGTTTGATGACTCAGGATCAAAAACACCGATGGCAGATAAGAGTGTTCTACATTGGCTGGGGCAGTGTTGTAGAACTTCCAAGGCGGACATGGCACACGGGACTTGGGCCAAATCTTCTATGATGTTGTAATTTTGGGTCACCCCTGAATTAGGATTGAAGGTAGATTTCCAGATGGTGCTCTTAGGAGGGCATAAGATAGAGTCAAATGAAGGTTTCTCGATCTAGAGTGGCCCGAATGGAGGGCTAATAGATGGAGGATTGACGGAGGATGGTAACGGGTCTGACGGAGAACCGTTAGCGATATTCGGTTTATCAGGTTTAATTGGCATGTCATATGTCGTAGAGTGAGTAGTTAGATTAACTTCGTTAAACATGTAAATGTGGGCACTTGTCGAGGCCTCATCATGGGGTTGGTTGGAACTGCCCCCCGACGTGGGGGTTTTTTTAACCAACGATTGTTGCTACGAAAAAGGATGAGTGAGCACAACGGGTTGTGAATTTCCCTTGAAAAGTTTGGCCACTTTATCACGATGTGGGCAGTCCCGAGTGTAGTGATCATCGCCACAAATGAGACATGGGAATTTTGGTTTTCGTTGCAGTTGTTTTCTGGCAGAAGGTGTTTGCGGTTGGGTCTTGGGTTGTTTGTTGTTATTATTATTCTTTGGTTTGTTTCTCACTTTCTTCTTGCCCCCAAGTTGTTGTGAAGGGGTTGACTGGAACACATTCACATCAGAGACCTAAGTTTGAGGAGGGGTATAAGAGGGTGTAGTCGGATTGGGAGCAGCCGCCGAAGCGGGCCGCTGGATCGTTCCAGTAGACTCGGTAGTAGATTGAGTCTTGACGGAGCCAATAACTCCATCCGCATGCGAAGCAGTTGATGGTTTGGATGGATCGTTAGTGGCACGGGTAGCATTCGGTATCAACTCATACTGAGTACCATATTGTGAATAGACTAAGTCTAAGTACTGAGCTCGAGCAATGGCTTCTTCCTCGGTGACGACACTGCCCATGGCAACATCACGAGCAATCTTGGGTAACAGTGATTTTGTGAACCATTCTTCTAACAATTGGTCAGGAATGACCACTTTGATTAGCCTTCATCATCGTATCCATTCATGGATATGATCAGAGATATGTACCGAAGTTGTTTGATGAAGGGAGGTTAATATTTCAGTACCCGTCTCATATCGAATGGGTAGTTGGAAGTGCATGAGGAAGGACATGGTGAGGGAGTTGAAATCGTGAAAAGATGCGTGTGGTAATTCAATATACCATTTCGTTGTGGAACCCGTAAGTGTTGGTTGGAAAAGCCGCAAATGAATCGAATCGTCCATGAGAGAGTTGGATGAACACCACAAATGGAAGGTCATCACGTGGTTGTTCGGGTCTTCTCCGGACTTTTCGTCGAATTTTGGGATATTAGAAGGGAGTTTAGCTGGAATAGCTGGCCAAATTGGAGAATGATAAATAGGATTATTCATTAACCAAGACAAGTCTGGAAGGTCCAGAGTAGCTAGAAAAGGTAGTTTTTGGTTAACCTATGGGTAATGCTGGTGTGGCAGAGGGACACCAGTGGGGCCCAATACTGGGTTATGTGGATAATTATAACTCATGGGCCCTCTCATGTGAGGTTGGTTTTGACCAAGGTACATAGGATTTGAGATGTTTTGAGAAGTATGTGTGAGTGGAGGATGACCAGATGGGTTTTGCAGGTTATAGGGTAGGTTTGGCATTTGTCCATAAGGGGGTTGTTGCCGAGTCTGAACATTTTGTCCCATGGAGGCATGTGGGTTTCCTTGAAAAGGGACGCTCCACAGATTGGGTATGGTAGACACATTTTGTCCTTGTGATTGATGATAGACTCCGGATTGAGGGTGCCCCCCGAATGGAATTTGTCCTCCGGTGGGAGGATGCCCCCCAGCATTAGGGTTACCTCAAAATGGAATTTTTCCACCGGTGGGAGGATGCCCCCCAGTTTGAGGTAGAGTTCCCAGGATTTGAGAGCCAGACATAAATGACTGATTGGTACCGCCGAGTGGATTAGGACCACCAAGACCAGTCCCTCCGGGTTGTGGGATGGGTATGGAACTTCCTGGTATAACTTGGGTAGTGGTTTGGGCAGTGGTGGCAGCGAAATCATTCACTTCCCTGAATCCAAAAGGGAGTGTAGGTCTTGGTGTTATAGGGGTTCCAATCGGAGCTTGATTGACTATCGCGTTACCGGCGGGGATAGTCGGAATGTGTGGGGACATTGTCGAATGGGCCATCTAGAGGGGAATTGTAGACCTTGGACCAATGGATGGTGTGTTCATACCAATGGTTGGTGTGGATGTAAAAGAGATGGTACTGGTGAAATGATTTGGGGGTACTGTGTAGGAAAAAGATGCATCGGCACCTTCCCCTGTTCCATAAAGATCTTGCACCAAGCGTGGTGGACTTCGAACCATGTATGCGGTCCAAAAAGGGTCATTGGCTAAAGGTTTTTCAGAAGACCCTGCCGGAATGTCAGAAGGATTAACAACAACAAATTCTCCAGCGGAATTTAGGTGGAGGATCTATCGTTCGTATCCCTCTAGAATGCGGTAAGCTTCCGGAGATTCTGAAACAATTCAAAAATTCTCCAAAGGAATGGGAACTTCTTCCTGGGAAGTTGTAGTATTTTGAACCTCACTCTGTTGAGGATATCCCTTCATAGAATGAGGGGGTAAAGGGGTGTTTCCTTCCATATTTTCTGGAGGAAGTCCCTGTAGCCTCCATGAGCAGCGTGGAGGGTCAATGTTGGCGGAAAAGAGTCGGCAAAAGAAATCTATGGACAACTAGCGAAAAGAGACAACACACGCTAAAAAATCTAAGAATCACAACCAAGCAAACATGACCTTCTTTTGATGACCGTACTAGTTGGTGATGAAATCCAATGTCACGTGATCAAGTCTAGAAGGGGTGGGAATAGGGTGGAACAATTACAATGGCGACCTGCTTAACAGACTTACGCCTTGGTGCAAGCTTCCACGCAATAATTATGGATTTACCCTCCAAGGAGCCCGAGTGAGTTTGACCAATGTATTCTCCAGGTACAGTGAGACTTCCTGTCACCGTCACCTTGTGTAAGACCCTAAATATTATGGCCACTAAGGTTACCAATTCGCAGTCATCCCCTGGGCAGGAATAGTCGACAGTCTGATCCGAATGTACGGGCAGGGTATCAAGCCCGAAATCAACTAAAAGGATTCCACGCAGTAATTGTGGATTTACCTCAAAGTGATCCCCATAATACGATCTGACCACCACAATCAATTAAACCACAGAGGGTTAGTCCCTGTAGCTTACCCGAATGCAACCTCGTACGTAACCCCTGTGTGAGAGGGGGATCCCAGGTAGACNACGTAACCCCTGTGTGAGAGGGGGATCCCAGGCAGACTTATATGATGACTGGATTTGACTCTCCCTAACTTAGGATGCTAGTGTTTGTTTTGGAAACTTTGGAGAGTTATGCTCACAACCCTAATCCAAAGTACTAAGCCTAGTCTATTGTTGGTGGAGGATCCTAGAAAAGAAAAAGTTTCGAATAATTTTTAATTAGCATTGATTTTTATGGTTGTTCTTTACGCAAAGGGGTGCATGGAAGTGAAACGAATGGAATTATGACTCAGACCCAAAGAGTGCATCAAATATGATAATAAATCATTTCCTTTCGATGAACATCTATCTAAGGGAGAGAGAGAAAGTTTTTTTCACTAACAAACACTTTTAAGGAATGTCCTCAAACAATTATTTTCTCAATCAAATCCTGATGTAATGCTAAAACTTTTTGAGATGCCTTCTAATATGCACAATCAATCATGCATATGTTTTTTGTTGTTTGTATTTGAATAATGATTAATTCAACACGATTCTCATCTTGCTAATTATCTTTTTGTATGAATTAAAACCAAACTAGCACAAGAAAAAGTCATACAAACAATACACCCTTTCGTTGCATTCAAAACGAAAAGCGAAAGAAAAGAAACAATCAAAGAAAAAGAAAAAACTTCAAACCCAAAAAGAAAAGGTCGAAGAACACTAATCTTAACTAAAATCAAGATGAAGAGGTCTGCAGGCCTTTGATGACCTTCACCAGAGTTTTTACTCATTTGATGAGAAGAGAAGAACAATGCATGGGTCTCAAACTTCAATCAACAAAAAAACTCAGCAACAATAGTGAAGAAGGCTACACAATCCAACTAGTAAGATGTTTATTCTTCAAGAAAAATTCAGATGTCAAGGCTGGAAGGGAAGAAACATTGACTCACAAGGCTACTCAACAGAAGAGACACAACGACAAAACCCATAAAAAGCAATTCAGGAGGGTTTTTTGGACTAAAAGAGGTTAGCGCTCTGTTGCCAAAGTAAAGGAGCATTATAGTGCTCTGTGCAAGGCTATGGGGGAGCGTTGGCGCTCTGTTAACACTAGGACAGGAGAACCAGGGTCTAAAACTCCCAAAAATGTCAAGAAAATAAAAAAAATTGCAATTCAATTCCGACAATTATGCTAAGTATGATGAGGTAAGGAGCCAATCAGCTTATGAAACTAATCAAAAGAGGAGTGAACCAGGTCTGAAACAATCAAGGGATAGAACAAGGTCAATGAGGAGAAAATCAAAATAAGAAGTTTCGATTTGAGGCTATCTCCCCAGTGGAGTCACCAGTTTCTGTTGTAGGAAAATCTCCCCGCGGACAGGTAGATCGCCTCTAAGATCTTGACCCTAACTCTAGACAGAAAATGCTTAATGTGGACACTGACTTCCTTTCAAATCTATCTAAGACAACACATGAGAAGGAAGAATGACAGAAGTACCTCTTTATCAATGTTTGTCCCTGCATGCTCCTAGTTGAGCTTCGATCCTTTGCTTCTCGCTAGATCCTATGGACAAAACAAGATACAACCACTTTCTATTCTATTGATATTAGCTTGAAAACAGATCTATCAATTAATGATAAGTTCATGTGACATTATACACAAACTAGAAAGAAACAGGCCAAGCATGTCATATTGATGAGAATA
>SNQJ01S0086763.1:14047-30402 GCA_010110895.2 Picea sitchensis
GGTGTTTTGAACCTCGCTCTATTGAGGAGATTCCTCCGTAGAATGAGGGGGTAAAGGGGTGTTTCCTTCCATATTTTCTGTAGGAAGTCCCTGTAGCCTCTGCGAGCGGCGTGGAGGGTCGATGTTGGCAGAAAAGAGTCGGCGAAAGAAATCTATGGCCAACTAGCGAAAAGAGACAGCACACGCTAAAAAATCTAAGAATCACAACCAAGCAAACAGGACCTTCTTTTGATGACCGTACTAGTTGGCAATGAAATCCAACATCGCGTGATCAAGTCCAGAAGGGGTGGGGATAGGGTGGAATAGTTACAATGGCGACCTGCTTAACGGACTTATGCCTTGGTGAAGCTTCCACGTAGTAATTGTGGATTTACCCTCCAAGGAGCCCAAGTGAGTTTGACCAATCTCTGCTCCAGGTGCAATGAGACTTCCCGTCACCGTCACCTTGTGTAAGACCCTAAATATTATGGCCACTAAGGTTACCAATTCGCAGTCATCCCCTGGGCGGGAACAGTCGATAGTCTGATCCAAACGTACGGGCAGGGTATCAAGCCCAAAATCAACTAAACGGCTTCCACACAACAATTGTGGATTTACCTCAAAGTGATCCCCATAATACGATCTGACCACCACAATCAGTTAAACCACGGAGGGTTAGTCCCCGTAGCTCACCTGAATGTGACCTCGTGCGTAAACCCTGTGTGAGAGGGGGATCCCAGGTAGACTTATACGATGACTGGATTTGACTCTCCCTAACTCAGGATGCTAGTGTTTGTTTTGGAAACTTTGGAGATTTATGCTCACAGCCCTAATCCAAAGTACTAATCCTAGTCTACTGTTGGTGGAGGATCCTAGAAAAGAAAAAGTTCTAGATAACTTTTAATTAGCGTTGATTTTATGGTTGTTCTTTACGCAAAGGGGTGCATGGAAGTGAAACAAATGGAATTATGCCTCAGACCCAAAGAGTGCATCAAATATGATAAGAAATCATTTCCTTTCGATGAACATCTATCTAAGGGAGAGAGAGAAAGTTTTTTTCACTAAGAAACACTTTTAAGGAATGTCCTCAAACAATTCTTTTCTCAATCAAATCCTGATGTAATGCTAAAACTTTTTGAGATGCCTTCTAATATGCACAATCAATCATGCATATGTTTTTTGTTGTTTGTATATGAATAATGATTAATTCAACATGATTCTCATCTTGCTAATTATCTTTTTGTATGAATTAAAACCAAACTAGCACAAGCAAAAGTCATACAAACAATACACCCTTTCGTTGCATTCAAAACGAAAAGCGAAAGAAAAGAAACAATCAAAGAAAAAGAAAAAACTTCAAACCCAAAAAGAAAAGGTCGAAGAACACTGATCTTAACTAAAATCAAGATGAAGAGGTCTACAGGCCTTTGATGACCTTCACCAGAGTTTTTACTCAGTTGATGAGAAGAGAAGAACAATGCATGGGTCTCAAACTTCAATCAACAAAAAAACTCAGCAACAATAGTGAAGAAGGCTACACGATCCAACTAGTAAGATGTTTATTCTTCAAGCAAAAGACAGATGTCAAGGCTGGAAGGGAAGAAACATTGACTCACAAGGCTACTCAACAGAAGAGACACAGCGGCAAAACCCATAAAAAGCAATTCAGGAGGGGTTTTGGACTAAAAGAGGTTGGCGCTCTGTTGCCAAAGTAAAGGATCATTATAGTGCTCTGTGCAAGGCTATGGGGGAGCGTTGGCGCTCTGTTAACACTAGGACAGGGGAACCAGGGTCTAAAACTCCCAAAAATGTCAAGAAAATAAAAAAAATTGCAATTCAATTCCGACAATTATGCTAAGTATGATGAGGTAAGGAGCCAATCAGCTTATCAAACCAATCAAAAGAGGAGTGAACCAGGTCTAAAACAATCAAGGGATAGAAGAAGGTCAATGAGGAGAAAATCAAAATAAGAAGTTTTGATTTGAGGCTATCTCCCCAGTGGAGTCGCCAGTTTCTGTTGTAGGAAAATCTCCCTGCGGACAGGTAGATCGCCTCTAAGAGCTTGACCCTAACTCTAGATAGAAAATGCTTAACGTGGACACTGACTTCCTTTCAAATCTATCTAAGACAACACATGAGAAGGAAGAATGACAGAAGTACCTCTTTATAAATGTTTGTCCCTGCATGATCCTAGTTGCGCTTCGATCCTTTGCTTCTCGCTAGATCCTATGGACAAAACAAGATACAACCACTTTCTATTCTATTGATATTAGCTTGAAAACAGATCTATCAATTAATGATAAGTTCATGTGACATTATACACAAACTAGAAACAAACAGGCCAAGCGTGTCATATTGATGAGAATAACGACAATAGTACTTACAATCGTAGATGCGAATGCGACATCTTCGTTGGGTCCTCTTAATCTAACCCTTGCCTGAAAGATCCACAACCTGGACAACAACATCTTCACTGATCACTCTCCTTTGGATGACTGTGTGTTTTCTCCAAGATCATAAGTTTCATACCAGCAGTTCTTCCCCCTTTCCACCATCATAGAGTTTGCTTATATAGGTTAAGAGGAGCTTAACCTCTTGAGTTATCTTTAGAACAAGTTGGGAACTTCCTCCTTAGATCAGGGATCTCTTGATGAAACCAAGAATTCGAACAAAACTACCTCCTAATATCGAAATATCCTCCCCTTATTCTCCTCAACGGGCCAACTACTGCCCCAGATTAGGCAGTGCTCCCTTAGAAGGGGCATCAGAGCGTTGTAGCGCTCCTTGGTAAGCTGTGGAGGGGTGCCATTGCTCTCAATATGAGCAGCACTCCTTCAGAGGGGGTAGGGGAGCATTATAACACTCTCTGAAGCATTATAGGGGAGCACCAGTGCTCCTAGCGTTGATATAGAGGAGAGCCCCCCCTCAGAACCTCTGCTTCAGAGCTCTCTTCAGGTGTCAAGAGTTATTTGTCTTCAGTAAACTAGTTCTTCTTCATTAAATAAAGCACATGAGATGTTTTAAGTGTCTCCTTAGTGTCATCGGAATGAAAATATGCTCAAACATCATTTGCGACACTTGCGACCAACTTGCGACACTTGCGAAAGTTGTAAGGAAGATGCGACACTTACGACAATTGAGAGGAACATGCGACACTTATCCAGCTGAGTAATTTTGACGTGTAACATATATGTTGTGACAAATGTATCATGTTTATGTATATGTGATGAGGTTTTGATGTGATAAATGCCAATATAACACTAGGTTAGTCATATTATCTTCTATTTTATTAAATTGTCTTGGAATATGTGTAAATATGATTGAATCAAAGTTGTGAGATAGTAGTCTAAATTGTAGGTATTTATGAAAGAGGAAAGGATCACAAACATGATATACATTGTTGAGATGTAGGAAGATGAGTTGGGAATATAAGACAATGCTAAGGTGATGAATGTGGTGGTGAATGGATATGGCTAGGAGACCAATTATAGTGGCATATTCATCTTGGTTGTTGATGGTCGAGCCCAAAAACATGCCACTGGAGTGGGGCAACACATGTGAGGGGGTATAGATGGCCCAAGCAGTCAAAGTGAGATTCTGGGTCTAGTGATTGGCATCATCAGCGTAGCTTATGTGCTAGGTTGATGGATGATGCATATGTCAATAGCATGGATGATAGATCAGACTTTTGGAATGGTGGCGGAAAAGAAGACTAAAAACTATATAGATGTGTACAAAGAAAAACCTAAGGTAGAATGGATACGCTTAGGCATAAAAATTATTTAGGTACAACTCGTTAACAGGTTCTTTGAGAGGGTACCCTTATTAAGAGGCCATTATGTATGCCCCCTTAGTGAGGAAGTGTTGGACGATGTAGGGTCCATGCCATAAGGACTCAAATTTCCCATGGATGAGGGTATTGTGGGCGATATGGTAAGCTAAGACGATATCTCTTTCAATAAATGAGCAAAGGTTGACATGGTAGTTGAAGGTGGATTTGGATCATTTTTTAGCTGCCTTATTGTTATGTAATGAATATCGATGATCTTCATCCAACTACTCTAAGGTCAACAAACGTTGCTCCATTGGAGTAGTGTCATGTAATAGCTCGATGCCAATGCGTAATGTGGGGGTTTCAAACTCGATAGGGAGGGTGGATTCGATCCCATGGATGAGGTGGAACGACATAAAACTGGTGGTAGTCTTGACTGTCGTTCGATAATCCCATAACGTGGAAAATAACATATTATGCCAGTTGGTCTTATGTTTGTTGATGCTATGTTGTAGCATGGTTTTGAGGGCTTTGTTGAAAAACTTGAACTTTTTGTTGGACTAAGGGTAGTATGGGGAGGAAAACTCATGGGAGAATCATAAATTTGAGGAGAGTTCTACGAAGATCTTGTTCTCAAATTTTTTACCGTGATCAAAGACTAATTGTAGTGGGACTTTGAATTGGGTAATGACATAGTTGAAGAAAAAACATGTTGTTGTGTCAGCAGTATTGTTGAAGGTGGGCATGGATTTGACCCATTTAGTAAAGTAAATGACTTCCACAAAAATGTACTTGTTTCCATTACTAGATGGAGGATTGCAAGTCATAAACTCTATGGCCCATTTGTAGAAGGGGCTGGTGGTGATGACTAGATGTAGAAGAGATGGTGGGGCTCATGCTTTCTTTGCATAGAGATGGAATTTTTTGCATCACTTGATAGCGTGGATATAGTCATGAAATAATGTGGGCCATAAGTAACCTACTCGAATGATATTTTTTTCGGTGGACATACTCAAAAGTTGATCACCAAAAGTGCCTCTATGACAATCGTTCAAAACTCTGTCATCTTCGTCAATGGTCAAACATCGACGAAGGATTGTGTCGGCCCCGAGTCGATAAAGAACCTCTCTGATGAGGAGATATTTAGGGGCCTAATGGAGAATGTTTTGATGATCATATCAAGAGAGGTGAGACCCAAACTTCTATGTTTGAAGGTAGATGAGAAGGTCTTCGTAGCAGGGGTCATCGAAGGGGATGAAGAAGAGGTGTTCATTGAGGAAACCTATATTGACGAGGGATGCTTTAGCGTCTGAGGTAAAATCCATAATGAGTTCATCGAGGAAAAACGATTTCTTGCTTTTGGGATTTGATAACTCTAGGTCGTATTCCTGGAGGATGATAATCCATCGAGTAATTTTTCCATTAATTTTCTTGCGACTAAGCAAGTACTGCATGGGTTTGGAATATGATATGACTTTAGTAGTTTGAAGCAGGATATAATGGTGCATCTTTTGGACTACGAGGAAAAATTCTAGGGCAATTTTCTCATCATCATTGTACTTCAGGGGTGGCCCTGAAAGATTTTTACTGATGTAGTAAATGACATGTTCATGCCCATCATCCCCTAATTGGAAAAGGACTCCTTCTACTGAGAAGACTGAGGATGACAAGTAGATGATGTAATCACAATCATAGTCTGGAGGACTAATCAAAGGGTAATTGTATAGGGAATATTTCAAATCATCGAAAGTTGTTTGAGCATGTTTTTCCCATCGAAATGGGATATCATGATGTAGGAGGTGAAGGAAAACATGTGTGCAGGTTGCGTAGTCTGTGAAAAAGAAACATAAAAAGTTGGCTTTTCCTTGCAAGATCTGTAGTTGGTGTAAATTTCTCAGTGGGGGAATTTCCTTGATAGCTTGGAACTTGAGGGGGTCTACTGTGATGCCATGTTGGGAAACAATGAGCCCAAGGAGGCATCCGGAAGTGATGCAAAATATGCACTTGAGTGGGTTCAAGCGGATAAGTCATCTAAATGTTGAGTTCATTTTTTGGATCGAGCAGTGAGGTCGTCCAAATAAGTGAGGATGATGTGAGAAATATCATGGAAAAAATAATTCATGGATCATTGGAACATAGCACCTACATTCTTGAGCCCAAAAGGCATAACACGATAAGAAAAATTACCCCAAGGGGTAGTACAAGTGGTTTTATACTAATATTCTAGATGGATTTGGATTTGATTGTAGCCAGAGAACCCATCCATAAAGGAAAATTATTCATGGTCAACACAGTCATCGATAATTTGGTCAATGAAGGGTGTTGGAAATTTGTCTTTGGGACAAGCATGGTTGAGTCACGAAATTCTATGAAAACATGAATAGTGCACATTTTTTGTTAATGGGGATGGATTTGGATACCCACGAAGTGTACACAATGCGTTAAATGAACCCGATAGAGTGTAACTTTTCAATTTCATCTTTTATAGCCACATCTTTGGATGGGTGAAGGGGTTGTTTCTTTTGACGAACTAGGGCGATCTCTAGCCAAGTGTCAATGTGATGTTCGATGATACATAGATCAAGGTCAGGCATCTCCGTATATGACCGAGAAAAAATATCTTAGTATTCCTAAAAGATGGATTTGTAAGTTGTGATTTCTTCAGGGGAGCATGCGGTGCCAATGGTGATTTCTTCTATGATTATCATTTTAATGGAAATGTCGATTTTGACATTGGGGAAAAAGTTGGCCATGTTGCCTTCTTCAAAAGAATCTGGGCTAGGGATAGGTTTTTTGAACCAATCTATATGTCTTGAAGGAATAAAATACTTGGTTTTGATTTTGCATATGGAGGCTTGACTATGAAGGTGAAAGGCCTCATGTGAGAGAAAAATTTCTCGATGATGGAGCACATTCCATGGGAAATCTAGGGTAGTGAGTTCCTCTAGGATATCTTCATCGCAAAAGAAAATGTGAGAATACAGGGGATCCTGGGAGGTGACCAGGGGAACTGTCAATGGGTGAGTGTCCTCAAGTGGCAAGGACGTAGAGGGGATATCGCATACAGGGTGTGATGGTTCACTTTACATAAACCAAATGTCTAGGCACTATGGGTGATAAACTATGGTGGGGCACAAGATCTCCTACGGGAAATTTACTGGAGAATTGGGAGGATTCAGGGGAATATCTTTAGATAGTCGAAATGTGAATGATGGAGGGATAGGAAGTGACTTAGTTTTAGGGGAGATAATATTGACATTATCTGGAGAGTGCATTGCCAGTTGTGAAGTGGTCGAATGAAGTTGAAAATGGGTTTAATGATGACCTCGGTATCCAACAATCAAAGGACATTGATATGTGAAGTGAGAAAGTGAGTCATGAAGAGCACAAGGACATCTCATCCTCTTAGGGACTGATGAAGAGACATAAAAAATGTCAGTGAAATGAGCACAAGTAAGGGGTAGTAGAGGGGGAAATGGCCGATAGGTTTGGCGTACTGCGGCTAATGTCTGGAAAAAATGAGGTAGAGATAGGAAATGATGAGTTTAGTGGCAATAGTATAAATATATGGAGGAAGCCAATTTGGTTCACAAACCCTTATTGCATGCAGTGGAGAACTCTGGAGTAGCAGTGGAAGTACTTGGTGGAGTGGAGAGCAATGTGGTGGCTCGAGGGATTTGGATCAGATTGTGTAACTTGGGAAGAGTATGGAATCTTTTAGTGGGGTTCCCATATCTTTCTCATAGTGATAAAGGTGGCTGAACTTTGGGGGGAAAGTGGAGTTGTGGCCTCTTTCTTCTTTCATCTTCCCCAATAGTGACAGTGGTGCCAACAATGGGGACGATGGTGGCGTGGAAGGATCCTATACTAGAATATGCATCGGTATTCCCTCCGTTTGAAGAGGGAGAGATGGTTGAGGAACCTGTTAAGGGGTCCTAAATACCTTTAACTCAACAACAAAAACCAAACCTGCCACCGAGGCCCAATTAGACTCTGCAACATTTAATGGTGGAATGGTTCTCAAGATCTTGTGATCTGGCCAATTAATTGATGGGATTTACATTTTCTTGTGAAGGCTTTTCCTTCAATTTGAAAACTCTCTTTTCTTATAGGTGGGATTGATACAATATAAAATCCGGTATAAACCAACTAGGTAACAAAGTGGGAAAACTTAACTACTGGAAAAAGCTAAGCTTGGGATAACCCTTTTACTCTAGCATGAAGACAATGATTTCTACCACATGCCTAGTACTAATACATTAACCTGTTGGTATTCGAATATGACTGAGATATGATTATCAGAAATAAAACATGCATGTGATAAACAATGGAAAGAAAAAATAATTCCCTTAAATCTGATCATCAATCACATAATAACACAACAATTTAATTTTCATCATCAAAGACAAGAACTGTAAAACATTGAATCATATAACTTATCAATATATTTAGAAGCTCTTAGTTGTTACAACATCCATTCATGAGATGAAATTAGAAATAATTCTTCTCCACATCCAATCATACATACTTTTGATGCAAAACAGAAACTTGTCTCTGGTCCTAAACATGACTTCTCAATTAAGGAAGCTCCGAAATAGTTCTTTACAAAATCCGAAAATGAGGGTCTTTGCAAAAACCATTGACCCTTGACTCATAGGTCAATCCTCCTATTTATAACATAATATTAACTAAAAATAACTATTAAAGTGTATCTAAGTAAAACAAAACTTGCTACATGGCACTTTCTTCTATTAGTCTTCACAAAGTCATCAAATGGTCTCATTTGAGTGGATGAATCCTCTCGTATTTTGACCACTTGATGAAGAGATCCTTGCATGTGTTAGCATACAAGATTTTGTGTTGTTCAATTGGGGTTGAAAGGAACTCTCGGATCTCTACTGCCTATGCACGATACTTGACAATTTTGGCACTTAACTGCTCCAACATGGCTAGTGATTTGATCTAGTGCTCCATGAACTGATTCACCTATCCTGACACCATATCTACCACCTTTTCTATTTCCCCAGCCCATGATGAGTCTTATTCAGTGTGCAATTTGACTATGTCACGCAAGTCGACAAAGTCATTGGGTGCGCCAAATTCCAGGAGGTCGATATATCTCATTTCCTAGTTGATCTTGGTCTATCTTTTCTCGCATTCGACCCATTTCTCTTAGAATTCTTGGTGAGGTTACTAAACCATTTTAATCCAATATTCAACTGATTTCCTTATGAGTTCAATGATTCTTTCCCTTAGCACCCAGATGTCATGCTCTTCACTATCTCGACCTTCTTGCACTGCACTGATATAATCAATCCTCTCCATGGATTGGTGTGATTTCTCAAAACACCTCTCCATATCCTTGTACGTCGCCAATTCCATGAGGGTGTCTTCTTGAAGCTCAACTATCCTCACAGTGAATAGGTTTTGTTCATCTATAAATTTGATGTAGACCTCCTTGAATTCACTCCTTAGGAACACGACGACTTGTGTGGTGTCTTGGTAATACTTCGCGAAGTGGCACAAATGTTCCAATTCTTTCAAAGAAACAACCAGGTCCTCTTCATCCCTTTTCACTCTATCCATGGTGGAATTTGTGATTTCCATCCCTACATCGATAAGTTTAGATTTCTTGGCATGCTCTGTGTTAATCAGTTTTTCCTCCGTGGTGATGAGGATGGAGTGATCTAGAGTGATCCTCCTTTTCTTGGTGGTTCTATGCACGATAGATTTCCTTTTTTGATCATAAGTGATGGAATGTATGTTAGTGACTTCATCCACAAGTTTGGAGATTTGTTGATATCCTTAGTTGATCATATTTCCCAAGCTCTCGAAGGTATATATTTTCTCACGATTGGGTTCTTGAACCTCCTCCATGTGTTCTGAAGGTATAGCCTTTGTTTGTCTCTCATCGGGAGGCTGACTACCAGCTGAAATTGAAACATCGAGGTTAGGCTTGGTACTTACTTGATAATCAGTCATTGAGATGTCCATTTCTTGTTGTGGAGCCTCTTCTTTTTGTTCACTCGACCCTGGCTCATCCTTCAGACTATTTTCTTGGGTCTCTAGTGCATCAAGAAGCTCAGTGTCTAAGACACTTTCAACCTCTTGTTCATTCTTTGGAAGGCCCTTAATTTAAGCATCAGAAGCTGAGGAAGATGTCGTCTCTGGCTCCTTTTCCTTCGTGATTGGTACGGGGGTCACCATGGATACCTCTAGGATCTCTTTGTCATCATATATGTTTATCAATTCATAGAGGGGGTTTGGTGCACTTTCTCTCCCTGATGTTTCGACTATCTCCATCTGAGCTGAAACATTCCCTGGTGATTCAGCCTATTGCGTTGTGATTTCAGGGTTGTCTAACATGACGATTTCATCAATGTCTATTAGTTCAGGGCCACTTGGGCCTTCCTATATTTCATCTAGGTTGTCAGTAGGGGATCCCATCATTCCTATGAGGTCCAAGTCATATTTCGGATGATCAATCACTCACTGATCATGTTCCATCATGAGAAACCCCCTTGCTCATGTGTCTTGTGTCATAAGGAAACCTTTATCCTGCACCAGAGCTACTAAGGGAACCTCTGCTACTTATGCCTCTATCATTTGAGATGATTTCTCTATGGTTTTCTCTTGTTCATCCAGGCTCATGGCTTTGAACCTGGTCATTTTGGGGTCGACCATCCTTGCCACCACCTCGTCCTAGTCTTAGGTATTTTCTGTGAAGATTTCATCTTCAAATTTGTCATGGGTGTATTGCTAATAGGACAACACTTACAAAGCATGTTTCAAGACCAAACCCTTTGGATCGTGCTTGTAGAATCAGTCTGTCTAGAATCTGAAATCTAGTTGTCTCAACCCTTATTGTTTGGCTTGAGCTGTTTCCTTCACCATGTAGAAGCCTACATGAAAACCATAAGGTATGAATGCTTGCTTCCAATCCTTAACCAAGGTGGCATTGTAACCTTGCAGGATGGTTTGGTAGCATATCTCTCCCACTACAAGCCGATCAGAGACATGACATGGTAGAATAAGTGGTTCTCTGGTGGCCCCAAACACCTTGATGTAGGTGGCATGCTCATCCAAGTACCAGTGGCCCACCTTTGATATCATCTTTTTGGCCACATCCAATAGTCTTGGGCATTCTTTCTTAAAAATAATGAAATAAATACATGCGATGAATTCATCACAGATGAGGGAGTAAGATTTCTTGTACCTATTCTCCCATAGGATGTTGAAATATACATGGACCAGGAGCTCTGTGACGTGCCAATTCAGGTTCATGCCGGTGAAAATGTTTCTATCGCACATGACATCAAGTAAATATGAATCCATGTAAAAGGTTGGTGTCTTTCCTTCCTTCGGCATCTGAGCTTGTTTTATGAATAAGTTCAGTTTCTTAGAAATGATCGCTCCCTAGTTGAAGTTGCTCCTGAAAATTGCTAAGGGCAGTCATTCCTATAAAAATATGGAGCAGTGCTTCTCTCCATATAATCATCATATGAGATCCATAAAGTAGATGTATGGCTCCCTTAAGTTGGTCATCTGGTACCAACCAGTGCTCTTGTTGGTGTATTTCTTGTCTTACCTCCACCATGAGGCCATCACCCGACTGGTGTCATGGMACTTGTATAACTTAATGACAAAATATGTATTCAGTCACTCCTCGAGGTCTCGTATTTTGTAGTATTTCTGAACTTCTACCGGAAGGAACACCCCGACACACCCCCCATTTTCATCATTTATTAAACACTTCTGTGTATCTGTGTGGTCGATGAGCCACTTCAAAATCTATATACAGGGGAAAATGGGGGTTATTCTCGCAACCATATGAAGGTACGACCATCTAATGTTTGGAAACACCTTTTTGTCAAGATATCTCACATATGGATCACTATGATGGATATATTTTGGGTATTCCTCCCGGATGATATTTTTCAAGAGATATCCCCAATGTGGGAGTGTCGTATTGGACCATGTTCTTTTCTCTATATCTCCAAAGGCCAAAGGCTAAGAAAAAACCTTCTTCATTGTTTTTTTTATGACAGGTTTTGGTCTCAGAGTGTATTCAAATTATTTTGAGACCCCTAGAGAGGAGCCTTCACTTAACTCCGGCTCTTTCAACTTCGACACTCTCGGTGATCATCTAGTAGTTGGCTTTGTTGGAGGCATTGTTCCTGTAATAAAAATAAACTTTCAGATAATGTGTAAAGAACAAAACCGAATAAAAATATATGAAATGTAACCATGTAAAACCCACAGACTTGGACACGTAGCTGAAAACTATTACTAAACCTGATTATTTGCTACTCATGAGATCTCTGCATCTTTCGAATTACTCATCTTACTTCTCTGGATGCTCTGAATTTCCTTGTGCGCAAAATGATTTCATTTACAATGTCTGAAGAGAATTTAAACCAGGGAAGAACTTACTGTGTCGCATCAGCCATTCGATTCAGGTGATGAGTGAAATTAAAACAAATCTGTCGCCGAATCTCTGCAACTTAAATTCATCGTGGGTTGACGGAAGAGAAATGGGGGGGTGATGTGGTATATCAGGGATTTTAAAGTGGCTTCTTTGATTGGTGCACGAGGTAGAAAATAACGAAGGATTTGGTATTAATTAGCCACTTAAATGATCAAAATATAATCGCATCTAACACTGAAACATCCCATTGTGTCTCTTTCTCAGTGGGTGAATCAGATATTGGGGATGTGAAATGGAATTTTTCATCGATGTCCCTCACAAAATATCTAACACTGATCAATATCATCATACAATGATGTCATGGAAAAAATGACTTGGAGGTGTGACTTGGACTTAGGGGACCAAAAAAAATGAATCGAGGAAAAACTAGACCATACGGTTCTCCAATATCGCAAAGACACGTGGCATTGAAGACAGGTGGCCTAAGTCATGTGTATTAATTAGAGTCAAGACTTTCCTTAAGTTATGAATTCTAAAACAAGCCTTGTCTTGCCAATGCCAAAAGGTATCCAGGGTCGGCGATCGACGATAAAACTATCACACATTTTCTTTGGATTAACTTCTTCGCAAAAGTCCCGATGCCAAAAACTCATCGATGATCGATGATCAAGAGTATATTTTAGCACGAAAGAATGTCTGTGGAAATCCTTTTAGCATTTCCTCGATTTTGATAAGCATGTATGGCATCGACTATCGGCGATATATTTTCTTTCTATGTTAATGCCTATTTCTCTCTTATTTTACTGATGCTGAAGGGGATTGGCTATCGACGATATCCTTATGAAATGATTTTCATAATACAAAGATTACTTTTGCTAATACCAATGAATATTTGAGCATAGCGACTGAGGTTTCCTGAGTGGTTATTTTCCATATTTGAATTCCTACCGATGTCAAATCTGAGTGCGTTGGGTGAAGTGTTTTGGATTTTGATTCTTTATTTAGGGGTTAAGGCCTTTTAAGTCATGGGGTTTCATAATTTCAAACAGACCTGAAAATATAATTAGATTCAAGATAATAAGAAAAGCCAAAAATTTCTCAAAATGAAGTTGAATTAGACAGTGCAAATATCAAGTGGTACCCAAAAAGTGAAAAAATGACATAGGATTTTTAGGGTGTGTTGAGTGCTCAACAGAACCAATGTAGGTGGATGTAGATACCATACAGGGATGACAAGCACCATGTTAGGAAGGGTAAGGGTTGTAGCTACCTGGAATTCTTGGACTCCAGGTGGGGGGTAGAAGAAGGGAATTTGGGTAATGGCTTGGGGAACTGTATCCCAAACTAGGATTTTCCCCTGGAGGGGAGGAAAATCAGGGATCAGTGGTGCAGTGGGGTTCTGAGGGGATTCCTGAGGTAATGGTTCTTCAAATGGTGGAATTTCAAGGTGAGAAGAGACACCAGTGGGAGGAATAGTGTCTCTGATATTGGCTCCATTAGAATATACTACACACACTTGTGTTGAAGGGTGTAGGAGGGGTGGCATTCCGTGATATGCCCCAAACAAAGATGTTTCCTTGAAAATGTCAAGACCCATGTCGATGAATGAATTATATTCTGATCTAGTGCAGACAAGGGGAAGAATTTTATCAATGTTGGTGGAATGGTTAGGCTCATAATGTGTGATTTGGTTGGTGGTGATGATCTTCCCATTGTGGGGGAACATCATCATTCGAAACACAGAAGAGGCCACCACCTTCGTAGCTTACATGTAGCTATGTCTGAAAAAAATATTGTAATCAAGTGGGGCATCTATAAATTCAATGTTGATGAGGATGGTTTTTCTCCCGAGTTCGATGGGGACATTTTGGAATATCCCTTTAGGGGATGAGGGTCAGCCATCATAGGCTCTCAGGGTGATGGTAGATGGTACTAGCTCAGGGGAACCAAGTTTTTTCCATACTACTTTTGGCATGATGCATGTGGATGTACCTTCATCGATAATACATTAGTGAACTGTGATGTTATGAATCTTAATTGGTATTTGAAAATATACCAGGGTAGGGAGGTGTGGTTCTCCACTATCTAGATCAAAGGTGATGAGTGTAGTATCAGCTAGGTTGATGGCCCCTAAGGAAGAAAAAAAGTACTTCCACTGAGTTGGATAGGTTTGGAGGACCTCCAATACAGATGTGGTTGCAAGAGAGTAAGTTAAGTCATTGACCAGACTGTAGTTATTGGATTCCCTAGCATGAGGGTTATTAACATTCCGTCATAATGGAACATCGAGTATCTGAATGTTTGGTTCATTTTTATGGAATGGAATCATCAAGGGTTGTCTGGTTGTAGATGGAGCCACTTTCGAAGTGGTTGGGGTAGATTTAGGGGGAACACGATACTGGTGACCATGTGTTTGTAAACGAATTTCTTCTTCGTTAGTAAGGAGGATGTTGTGATCGACCAAATTTCCAAGTTGAATGGGACCTGGGTCTTGATACTACCCCATTTGGGGTACAACAGGGTGTACCTATTGTTGGGTATTCATCACACCTTGGTGTGGAATGGGGTTTTGGAAAACAGTCGGAGGTGGTTTTTGCAGATATTATTATGGGGCCTGCTAAAGGGCAGGTGAAGCTAGAGGCCATTGCACATTCATGGAGTCTTTCACCCATTTGAATTCGACAATTTGGGGGAAATGGTCTGTATAATGTCCATACTCACCACCGAGAGTGCAAGGAAATTTAGTCCAAATATTGTTGTTGTTCTTCCCTTCTCGTTTGTTATTATTGTTCCCTTGGGTGTTTCAGTTTCCTTGATTCTAGTTTCCCCCAACGGTATGGTTGGGTTGGGGTTCTTTTTCTCMTGGTCCYAGGTTATTATTGTTTTGGTTTTTCCCTTTCTTCTTGGCATTATTTAGCTGATGGGATGGATTTTTGTATTCAACTGTTCAAAACTATGAAGTTGTTGAACGAGAGAGGGATGAAGAAAATTAACACCGATATGTGGGTGTCCATGTGGAGGAACAAGAAACATAAAATATGGATTGTTTTGTTGCAATGATCCATAGGGTTCATAGGAAGGTGAAGGGATTTCACTAGTTCCCATGTTATATGCTGAGTAGAAGGTGTACGGGAACTTGGTTGAGAGGTTGAACACATCATGGGTATCGGTGAGGGCCCACTCATGGGTGGGGTGGGAGAAACAAGATATGGTTGTTGGTAAGGGGGAAGAGGGTAATAATATGGCCCTCCATATGGTTTTGGATATTGAGGTGCRCCATAAACAAGTGGTCGTTGGTTGTAAKATTGTTGGTGCGTCATGGAACCAATCAACCCATACACATAGTGGTACATCCCAGGCTTGGCCTAGCCAAATGGTGTGGGTGTAGGTTCATAAGGAAACACTGTGTATAAGTAACATGAATAATCATAAATGAGGTCAAATTTTTGAGCCTTGATTATGGCCTCCTCCTCTGTCTAAGGGAAGGTGGATGCAACATCCTTGGAAATAACAGAGACAAGTGATTTGAGAAACCAATCAAGACGTTGTTCTTTGGTGGTTTCCTCTTTTCAAAAACTATGACATTGATGCCATTCATGGATGTGATCAGTTATATAGATAGTAGTAGTTTGTTTGAAATTCGAGAGGAGTTATAAGCCAGAATCATGGATAAATTGTAGTTGGAAAAAGGATAAAAAGACCTTGTCCAATGATTCAAAGGTCGCATGGGACCCTGATTTTGTGTCCACATACCATTTGGTTGAGGAACCAGTGAGAGTGCATTGAAACAACCTTAATTGGATGGAATCATCCATGATGTTGTTTTAATATCACCATAAGTGGAAGTTCATAACATGGTTGATTTGATCATCCCGTAGTTTTCCTTCAAACTTTGGAATATATGAAGGTAGTTTGGTAGGCATATTGGGATCATTCGTGAGTTTCATTAAATAAAGAGTGTTAAGGGATGCCAAGTATGGAATAGGGAGAGATGGTCAAGGATTAGTTCCAGCCATTGTGTGAGTAGGTGGTGGACCTGTCCCTTGAGAGGGATTGAGTGGGGTGGTACTTCTCCCTTGAGAAGAAGTTTTCCTCCCACCTCCTTGTGAAGGAGAACTTGTGGATGGATGGCCTTAGGAATTGGACCCAAGCAAAGTCGAACCAAGTAAAGATGAT
>SNQJ01S0086763.1:30412-62406 GCA_010110895.2 Picea sitchensis
AGGTCCAGAGTGCAGTCGACCAGTCATCACTACCCTTGCTACGACCACCTGACGGATCAAAGTCCACCACTCTACAGGTATGCCCAAACACTGCTCCAGGACCTCCTCATTCTAGATGTGGGCCCACATTGTCTCTGGTACACACTGCAACACTCACTCGAAGCCACGATGCATGTCATCCATCATCCCTCTGGCTTCTACTTGCAACTCATGTGTCGGTCTAGCACTAGCGTCATCTAATCTTTGCCTCTATCCTATCAATGGCACATATGCTAGTCCAATACTAGCATCATTATGTCTCTGCCTTTACCCGACACTCACCTCTACTGGTGTCGATCGTGCTAGTCCTCGATGGGCCAGATCCTCAACCATCTCCACCTCTCGACCTTGGGGTCCCAAATCTACAAAACAACACCAATGGTAGAGTCAACATTCATATATACATATATAATCATATGCTATGCTATCAAAATCACGAAACATAAAAATAAAGACATAAATCTCTGATCCCAGTCCTCCCCATGAGGCAACATCATATCGAGGTCATGTTGGTAATCCATGCCAGCATATGGATACCATAGTATCACCTATGGCATCTGTCGCCACATGTGTGCCACCATGGTTTTGAAGTAATGGCCACCCTCCCCTTCTCCATGATGAGCCAACACATGGGCTCACTGCATCAAACGTGGCTCTTGTGGCCCTATAGGATCAAACAAGATCCTAGGGTGCAACAGGGGCACCCTCTCCGAAAACCACACCACCAAGATGGAGCCAAAGGAAAATTTACCATATTCGGGAATCGGATGTCCAACATCGATGAATCTGCCCCATCATCCTAGAGTACAAGATAATCCCCCAGGAAAATTGGTTCCCATCCAGGACCCTCTCCACAATCCTCAGCTGACCTCCTATGATCTGTTGAGTCCCTAAGGATCCGTAGAACATAGCTACCATGGCGACGATACACTCTGTTAGGAGGTCCTCAATCGCCTCTATCTTTATGACCTACCCTGGCATCGGGTGTGGCCCTATGCATTGGATATGTGCCAAGTCACCCACTCTCTCATCCCTCAGCAGCTGGGGGTCAATAGGAAGGGTCATCCCATGGAATGGGAGCCCTGTCAGAAAATAGACATCCTCAACAATCAAGAATGTAATATTTTTACCCCTGACAATGAACCACTACAGATGAGTGCTCCACATCTCTATAAGGTACTGGAGTAGGAAATCTTGCGACTGTATCAATGGGCAATCAAAGAACTTGAGAAACCTGCATGCTTCCAAGTGCCTCCGAACTCCTGGATGATATCTCACCGCCTCTTAGAGACACTCCTAGTATCTCTCTCTCCAGTGAACTTGCATCATGCTCTCTAGTAAAAGTTGATCACCTGCATCCATACAAAAAAAAATTGTCATCCCTCATCATCCATAAAAAACATCATAAAATTCAAAATTTCAACACCTTTAGCCTTTCTTTCAGTGCTTGAATTTCACCCATACAGGTGAGCAACTGTGTGTGTCTATTCTTTTCACATCTATGCACTAATGCACAACTATCTGAGAAAATACTTTGCATCAATGTGCAACTGTCACCTCAACCGATGCGCACACATGCACACCTGTCCTCTACATAGCTGCACACTGATGCGAAGCTCTCTGAGAAACAATTGTGCATAGTGCACCATTGTCAACTTAACATGTCTGAATCTCATGCGCTCCTAAATTTCCCTCCCCCATGCTCACATGTGTGGGATACAGAGTTATACCCGTGCATTTTTGCATGGGTATTCTTCCTTCTCCCACGCACTAGTGGGACCCTACCTAAAACTACCCTTGTAGGACCATCAGTACAACCCTAAATCAATTCTACAAATTTCAAATTATGTGTGAAGATGGGACCACTAACCTCACTGTCGCAACTCCTAGATCAGTCGAATTGATCTCCTGTAATCTCCAAAACTCCTTTGAATGCTCTCATCAAATCACTATAGCAATGGGTACAAATGAGGGGCATTGTGGGTCCACCAGCCATATATAGTCCCTTGTTCCAAACTTGCACACTCAATTACAGGAGCCCTGAGCCTCTATTTCCTGATCCATTCTTAGGCATAGGATCCTGGTACCTCCATATACACGTTCACATTCCTTAGGTCATCATCTGAACTTGGATTTGGAGGATCATTTTTCTCACAACACGTTCAGACACACATGCTCATGTTCAAAATTATCAGATAGTTGTTATATGTTCTTTATCATCAGATGTTGTTCCCATCAGGTATTTTTTTTTCATGTGTGTAGGTACCTGGTCATCACAACAATGCATCTCCTTTAGGTATATGTTTGACACTGGCATGTAGCTATTCCATCTATAAATCAATTGCATGTCCTAGTCACATCCTCTATGTTTACCTTTAGGGTCCTTACATCCATCTCTGCAATACCATCACCTCTACTGCATTTTATTACTGTCACCCGACAACACTCTCCCCCACATGAGCTGTCCCATTCATAGATCCCCTTGGAAACTTGACACTCATGCTAATTTCACCCCCTAGGCATGGGAGTCCCAATAGTCTTATGCACTTCCGAGAATGAGTCACATACTTCTTCTCATAATATTTATAGCTTTTCTAAATGTAATCCTAGGTCATCTCATCTCGGTTCTATTGACTACACCTCCGCAGTGTCATCATCCCTCCATCTCAACCACCATCAGTTTTCCCATCCGTCGATTTCCCTCCATTCATTTACCTCATACAGAAACCCAACCATGGGGTCCCCACCCTCCACTAGTTCTCTTTCACAACTTGCGCCCTCACAATCCAAGCCATCTTGCACTGGGAATCCATTTCTATATTTGTACACTAACCCTAAATTATTCTTTATTTATTTGGTAATTGTAAAAAGTCTTTGTTTCCAACATTTACTTAGCTTTTTGTCATCACCCTTGATGACCTTMTTTTTCCCAGAAAAGAAACCTATGTCTCCCTTGGTTGAGGAATCCACTCTTTTTTAATTCCAACATCGTTCACGAACCTCGAGTATCCTAAGTCCATATACCCATGATCTTTGATTTTGTCAACTTTGTTAGCCTCTGGAAGAATTTAACCCCATATCTATTCGTCCCCCTGACACTAGATATAGTTTTATGGTTGCTACCAATCAYCCTTCAAAATTCCCCAACTAAGGGAAATATTGAGCCTCACCACATATTTACGTCATTCATGTTACCCATCAGTACCTGATCTCATCTCAGTGGATTCAATGAATCCATTTTATTCTTGGAGTCATATCTCCCTTTCTATCAACATCCACACAATTCCTAGAAGGGAGACAATATCTTAACTCTCATTACCTTCATAATGAGGAGTCTCGGATGACACAGAGAGAATCGTCATTTCTCCTTGATTTTGTTGACCCCCATAACATTTGAATTCAACAAACTCTCATGTTACAGTGGGTCTTACTATGTGACTATTGTATTTGTTTCATACCAACCGAAGACCCCTGAATGTTTTAGGCCATCAATGCCTATGAGTCATCGACACTTCTTACAAGCGTCCTTGCCTCACTTCAGAGTATGTTCACTATTCAGAACTATCATCTGTCATTATCAACCACCCCAGAGGGTGCTATATTTATCTACACCAACATACATCTTCAGTTATCATCTCACATTTTTGTTACACAACACAAGCATCAGACATGCCCACCTCGTTTGTACACAGGTTTTATTTTTCCTCCCTAGAGAAAGGTTTGGGTCCCATAGTTTCCTCTCTCCCTCTGGTGGATCCCTCTTGCAGTTCATATCATCACTCTTCATTACAATGGAACTCTCAGCAAAAGAAACATTGATGTATTTCAGCTATATGTATTCTCCTAACCTCACACATTAAGGGGCATCTATTATCATTGAAATATCGTTCACAATATTGCATGCAAGTGGTTACAGAAACACATCAATGCCAACAACAATTAGTTCACTTGCAACACTGAAATGCATTTTGAAAGGAAAAAATCTATACAATTGGGAAAAAATTGACATGCACAAATTCACTAAAGGAAGCGCATGCATAGTGCACGGGCCAACAAATCCCTCAGAGCACACAATGCACCAAATTCATGACTGTGTACAAGAAAATACGCACACTTCTATGAACAATGCATTTATGGTTCTTGTCACCCTCCCAATCACTTATGGATGACCTCCCAACCTGATTTGACCTTCATATATGGGAGAAATCTGAATGGGGGGTTGGTCAGGGACTAGAGGGTGGCCTAAAAGGCCCCTTGTTCACACCAATAACCAATTACATTTTTCCTTGAAGAAATTCTATAAATAAGATCCATGGGTGCACTAAGAAACCAAGATCTTCATAGTATTGTTATGCTACCTCAATTCGCCCTTGAGAATCCTCTTTTCTCTTTGGAGCCTTCAAGCATAATTGCAATAAGTATTTCCACTCACATCTTGAGGGAATAGACATTGTTGTTCTTCACCATTTTCCATTTTTCTTCCATTGTAAGAAGATCTCTCCGTTAGGGAACTCAATATCCCTCCCAAGGAGGAAGAGGGGACTCATAAGTCTTCATTTTTTCTCTACAGTATTTTTCCTACTAATCTATTGATCCATTGGTAGAATTATGTTGGTCATTGGTTGATTTTTATGTTTCTATGTTTCTCATTCTTTCTAACTTTTATTTCATAGTTGTTTTAGTTTATTTCTTTGTTTATACATTTTTTTGGCTTGTTTAACCCACTCATAAATTTATGTATTTTCTAGCAAGCCCATCTAGACATGAAAGTGTTTTTTTTTTCTCACCCAAGTGACAAAACCAACACAACACAACCCACAAAGACATCATTGATCAGATTTTCCAATAATACAGTGTAATTATTACAGGATGCTTGTGTCTACCTTATTGGTGAAGTGCATTTTTCCTTGTTAATTTTTTTTCTTATGTTATCACTATTGTTTCCTAAATTCTGAATTATTCTAAGAAGATAAAGAACATAATTTTTTTAAATGTACACTCTGTCTTTGTCTTAAGAATATTTTTTATCTTTTCCACTGAAGATTGAAATCAAAATTCTTAAATGTCATGTTTTTTATTGGATTTCTAGACCTTTTCATATCCTCCATACCTTAAATGTTTGAGGATCCAATGAATTTTCCTACCCTTCCCTACAATATTAGCCTATTAAACCTTGTATTTGATCAATTCAAAACTATGACTCCATTTTCCCAATGGACCATCTTCACTATTCCAACCAAACAATTCAAATGAAACAAACAAACCATGAACTATCATAACTAGCCTAATATTTTAATATAAACAAATCTAAATCTTATAGAGAGATCCCTCTTTGAAGATAGAAGGGATATATCCCAGATTCCAAATTGGTTTTGTGGTTACCTCTGTCATTTCTTTCACTGCCTTAAGAAATTACAAAGCGATAACATCCCATACTCGATAGATTCTACCATGGTACCTTGACACCCATTATCATTATCAATGGGTTTTCTCGTGTTTGTTAATTGTATACATCAATGAAAAATAATCAAATGGTGTCTCACTATTTTTTACCCCATAACATCTATTTTCATAGTGCATAATTGTACCATGGAAAATTGTTTTGAATACTTCGGGTGAAGTACGAGCATCGAATCTTCTTTTCTCCTACCCGACATATTGTACCACTCCACATACATTGGTACTTGTAGAGGATCTTCTTGTTCACTTCATTGGTCCCATATATTCTTTGATTTATACACTAGATTTATGTACATTAGTCATACTTTCATATGTACTATGGATATACAATGTACTTGATTTGGAGGCCATTCTTACATCACTCTTGAGGATGGGTATGCCCGACTTGGGAAGATAATACTCTAACTTGATTTTGGCTGATGGTTTCTATTTTTCGATCAATTGTTTAGGAACCTTCATGACTTTTCTTCATTGCATCCTCACCTCTCAGAGTTATCATGTATTTCAGACATCATTTTTCCCTTCTAACCTCACACATTAGGGGGCATATGTTATAGCATAAATTGCCACACCTATGTATTTGTGACATAGCCTTACCCTTTTCCCTAGCTTGATAAGTAAAATTCAAAACCTTCCTCATCAAAGTAATCTAAGAAACTTAAAATTTGTTGATATCCATGGGTTTCCTTTATGCAACATGTAGACATCCATGCCTTGCAAGCTTTCATCCCGTAGATGCCTTCAAAAATTATGAAAAATAAAAATGATTCCACAATTTTGGGCAGGGTTTTTAGTTGGGATCATTTCCCAATGTCCTTGAGCATGTACTAAACATATTTAAACATCCCCATCGTCTTTGGTATAGTATAAAATAACCTTTGAGGTGAAATATAAGGAAAAGTATGATGGTGCAAGGTTATGTTGTTGATATTTAGCAAGATTCCCTAATCCTTTCATGCTCTGAGTAACATCCTTTGACTTGGAAAATTATTTTCCAGTGTTCCTTCCTATCCTATATATCCATAAGGTGTTCTCCTATACTTATTGTGTTATGTTAGAAAGAGCTAAGTTTCTGATTTGATGCTCGAAGGACTTGTGGAGGAACCTGAGTAGTTGGCTCCAAAGTAGTGTCGAAAGTTGAACCGGGTTGTAACCAAATTTCATATATTGTTAAGAATAGAAGATATCTCTTTCCCTCATGTATTGTGCTCATTTCAATGTTACATGTTGTTATTGTTCATATATTCTTTGATTTATACACTTGATATATGTTTCTTCAACCAATAACTACCTTGTTGCATCATTATCTTGTTTTCTTATTGCAAGTTGGTTGAGGAAGACACCAGGATGTCTTCAAGAAACTGGAGTGGGACCGACATTGAACAAAGGTTTTAAGGTGGAAGTATTCTCCTTCTCCCTTCCCTTCTCTCCCCTAGTGAAAAAGTAGCTATTTATTATTTTTACACTTGAGGGTAGATTTCAATATTCTTGATTAGGTATTGCTCGGATGTGAATTGACCCAAAGTCACGGGGGAAAAATAACTTAATCAAATGTATGTAAGAGTGCTAGTCAATTTTCATATGTCTTAAGAGGAATTCATTTTCCCTATGAATTGTCATTTATCTGTAGTACATGGAATCACTTTAACATATACTCTATACTCTTGCCTCAACACCTATGCTTATTCATAGTGTATACATGTATAAATAAGCACTCACTTTTTTCAAAAAATGGAACATACATGTATGGGTGATGCATTAATGTCTTATTTTTCATAGCTAAAATTGGACTATGAAAGTCACCCTTGAGCTTAAATACTTCTATATAATATCTCAATGTATTGGCCACTCACTTTACACACTATTTGTTTACATGTAATAATGTATTTTAATATTATTTTGATATATTGTATTCATAACTATTAGCACTTTGACATAAAAAAAAACTCACATGGATAACAATTGTATGATATGGTAGGTTTACAATGGATTATCCACATTAAAAAAAATTGCTAACTCGAAAATAGGCTTTGAGATATAAGTCTACACGTTAAATATTTATCACATCATCTCTCACTCTAGTACTACTATATCTAACAACTTTAGTGTCATGTCTTGTGGGATATCTTTGGTTTTTTTTTGTAATTGCAATTCATCTTACCATAATAGTATTATTATTATTAAGACTGAATTTTCTTTAATTGTGTGTGTTGGATTTGTTTTGTGAATAATCGCACTTGAATAATCACTACAAGACATAGGTGGTTTATGAGGCATCACTAGCACCAAAATATTCAATCATGAAAAATTGGCTTCTGGTGATTTGTAAACTATGATGGATATCCCACTAGAATTGTTTGTCACAATATAACTTACAATTTTGTGAAAAATATTTGTTATGTAGTGTTTTACTTAAGATTAATATTTAATATTACTAGTTTAGCACACAAAACATTAAAATAAGCTAAGACTAAAATAAAAGAAGCTAAAACAAATCTAAAGATGAAAATGAGATTACTAAATATGAAAATGATTTTATTGCATGGATTAAATACTTTAATGTGGTGGTTATACATCAAAGGTGAGAAAATATAGAAAAACAAATTGACAACTCATGATTTTTCAAAATCTATTAATCACAAATATATATATATATATATATATATATATATATAAGGAGGAGGAGGAGGCCACAACTAAGTTGGGTATATTGGACTTTAAGAAAAAATGAGAAGGAATCAATTGGTTTTCTTTAACATTTTGTTTTTGTGATAAAAAATATAGAGAGAATCTTTCCTAAACCTCATCGTTTTTTATGAGTTAATGATCTAAAATTGAAGAAGACTTGAAATCTTGAAATTATTGCAAGTAAATGTTATGTGTTATGTGTTAAAAGCAAATGGATCAACTTTGAAACACATTAACTAAAGGATTACTCATGCAAGATACAAATAGACAACAACATAATCAATGAACATAAGCACATAAACACAACAATTGATAAAGGAGTTCACCCCTCTCTTGGGCTACATCTCTTGGTCCAACTTCCAATGGATATATATTATTAATTGATCAAAGTTATCAAAACATGCCTTACAATGCTCAAACTGACCAACAAACTGCTCCAATGGCTTCAGAGCATCCAAAAACCCCTAGCTGGGCTTTTTCGACACCTCAATCGATCGAAAAATGAAGAAGTTAGGCCTCCTGGAAGTCCCCCCTTCAAGCTTGTTCTCTTTGCATCTACAAAACACACCCTTTTCAAATGAACCTAGCACACACGCAATATATAGCATAAAAACCCAGCACCGGGCCAACCGTGCCAACGGTGCAAACTGTAGGATGGTTATGGGCGTGCCATCCCCTAACCGCCTCGCACCTGGGCACATGGGAGTCATAAGACCTCGCGCTATGGAAAATAGGCTAACTATTTGAAAACCATTTTAACTCCCCCACTCCGGTCGTGGTCATATGTAATAACCCATACGACCGAGCTCCATACATCTTCGTGCCCTGTGTGATATATGGTCATATGCACACCATAGAATCGTGCGATTTCCATTTGAAAACATGTGTGAATACTCTGCACGCCTTTAAACAAAGGCACGGTCGTATATAATATAAATATGACCACAAGTTTTGGTTTAACACTTCCACATGATACAATATGGTCACATACATTAATAGCATGACCACGGGTCGGGGCTAAGCCCCGACCCATCCCCCCCACCATTTATTACATAGTGTAAATTCAAATACAATTAAACACACATATGTAATAAGAAACAAATGGCGGTGCAATGGTCAGGTGGATGTTGTGAAATCTTATGCAGTGGGGAGGTCTGGGGGTCGAACCCCACGGACTCCAATAATTTTACATACAACAATCAACCAATACCGGGGTGCCATGTGGCAGCCCATGATTGGGCCACGTGGCACCCAATCATTGACCAGAAAACTACCATGTGTCAACACAGGATTCATCCAATGCCTACCAACTAGAATCTACCACATCACCACATGTACGGTCGTACGACTCTGCCACATCAGCCTGTATGGACTGTTCAGTTAGCACCATTTTTTTTCCTGTTTGACTTTATGAACATATTGCAATATCTCTCTCTCCCAATGTCCGTTTGAGATGAAACAAGTTGTGTTGGGTTCAAAAAAACAAGGCCTATACTCTCGTCCGGTTTGAAGCAATTCCGAGCACTTTGGATTTTTGAGCAAAATTTGATCCCCTAATCACACCTCCCCATTGGGAAGCTTTTGGACCTCCAAAAGACTATTTTCAGTCTATGTGAAGATGAGGGTAAATTTCCCTCACCCTTACAAACTCAATCCACTTGGCCTTACTTCGATTCATTCCTTTAAGACCAACTCGAAGATACTCCACATTTCCTCATTTTGAAGTTTGCATTCTCCTGTCAAGGATGGTGTCTTCCTGTAGTTCTGTAAGATACTCTGGAGAAAAATCATCTATGGAAGGAATCTGAACATGCTTTGCTTGATCATCAATCAATGGAGGTTCATACAACTTCCAATTTCTCAACATTAACTCGCGCATATATGCATATGGAGGCAAATCTAAACGAAAACATTGTTACCAATCTTGTCGATAATCTTGAAAGGACCATATTGAGTCGGTTTCAACTTTTTACCTTCTCCTTTAAACTCTCCTTGCTTTGATGTAAAGCTAGCTTCATCTCCAACTTGGAAACTATGATCAAAGCATGATGCTTGTCATGTCTCATCTTATGCCAGCGACTCTTTTCCAGCGCTCTTGCACCACTTGATGTATCGAATCTGTTCAATGAACTTTTCTACCTTATCAATGTCATATTGACCATCGACAGCGATATCCTTCCCAAATATAGAATCTAAAGGAGACTTGGGAAAATGGCCCAGCATGCTTGCTAAAATGGCGGCGTTTGAGTGAAGAGTGCTGCTTCGATTATGCATGTTGAATGTAGTGTAAATGTTCATCCAAAGTTTAGGATGCTTACTAAAATAAGCACGAAGAAGATGCACCCTTTATTTTTAATTTACCACCTCTTGACCATCTTTTTGTGGATGAAAAGTTGTGCTCTTTTAATCTTGGTATCCATGAGGTGCCATAGGCTTCGACCAGCTTTAGCTCGTCGAGAATCGATCGAGAGATAATGGACGACTTGTCCAAAATGTACCCAAACATTTTTTGAAAGAACAATTATTGTCATTTGTCTTTGTTATGCTTTACTTAGTACAAAGAGCATCAAAATACACATTTTCTAAATCGATCAACCACAGTCCCTTAAAGCTAATCATGATTTCGTCTCGACATGGGTAAACCACCTACAAAATCCATGGAAATACTTTCCCAAGGTTGAGAAGGAACTGGAAGTGGAGTATACAAACCCAACTTTGAATTTCTAGGTTTGCTTGTGGCACCTGCTTGAACATTCTCGAACATATCTCAAAACACTTTCATTCATATTGGGCCGTTAGCGGTATCTTTGCAAATTAGCCATTGTGCTACACCAAAATGACCAGCAATAAGAGAATAATGTGCTTCTCTTATAATGTTGAGTTTTTCCCCACATGGAACACACAACTTGCCAATATGATACAAGAGATTATTATGCGCATGATAATCCAATTCTTCAACATGGTTAGAGTGGCACAAAGTTTCATACTTCTTTGAAAGAAGTCGTATCTAAAGAATATTGCTCCACATAACTTTCATGCATTATAGTACTATGCTTAAGAATAACTAAAGCACTAATAGTAGGCCTTGAAATCATATTAGCGAATTTTTAAAATGCCCTTCTTATACATGATAACCAAGTGGAACTATTGAAAAAAACCCATTGCGCGTTAGCGCATGCATGCAGTTTCAAAGGTTGTCTTAAATTTGGAAGTGCAGGAACTGGCGTTGAACTAATCTTTTCTTTCAAAGTATCAAAAGCTTGTTGTTGCTTGCCTCCCATTGGAAAAAATGCTTGACACTTGTCACAACATGTAATGGAGCTGCAATGGATGAAAAGTTAGCAATAAACTTCCTCCAATATTGTTGGTGGAGGTGAATTAAAAAACTTCTTACCTCTGTTGTCACATTCTTTGGGTCTGGACCATTTCAAAATGACTTTGACCTTGGAGGGATCAATTTTTAATTCACCTCCGCAACAATATGGCCTAAGTAAATAAGTGAAGTTTTACTAAATTCACATTTGGACAACTTCAAAATAAATTGTTGCCCTCTCAAAACATCAAAACTTGTTTCCACATGTGTAATATTCTCTTCCGCGATATTTGCTAAAGATCAAAATATCGTCTCGATGAACACAATAACACAATCATCAGGAAAATGCCTTAAGACATCATTCATAACTCTCAGCAGAAAGTAGCAGAGGTGCATTTACGGAAGTCCAAAAGGAAGTACCATCCATTCAAACAAACCTTGCTTAGTCTTAAAATTTGTCTTCCATGTGTCTCCTCGGCAATCTTGATACGATGATAACCACTCCTTAAATCTAACTTGAGTGAAATATTTGAATCTTGGTGATCAAGCAAATCATCAATTCTAGGAAGAGGATAGCGATTCTTAAGCGTAATTTTGTTCAAAGCCACGAAATCAACACACATATACCCGCATTACCATCTTTCTTTGGAACTAACACAATTCTTGGAGATCCACATGAGAAGAACTTGATGCGATAAACCCTTTGTCGAGCAACTCCTGATTTTTTTTTTTTTAATCTCGGCATTTTCCATAGCTGACATTCTATACATACCAATGTTTGGAAGTGGACAATCTTGTTGTACCCGAATTTCATGTTGGATTCCTCTTTTGGAGGTAACCCTTAGGTTCTTTAAACATATGTCATCATCGCGATTAACAACTTCAAATAGATGGATTTTAACTTTGATCCTGGCAAATGCTTCATTTTCCAGCGTCATCTTTCGGTTTGATCATTAAGAACAAAATTCTTACTAGCATTAACTAATCTCTTCATTTGTCCCACATTTTACAAGTGATAAATTTATCTTCTTTGTGTAGGCTCTAACAATGCACTCAACTCCATGTTTAAAAAAATGATACTTATTCTCATGGCAATGAAAAATGGCATCCTTGCAAATATGGGCTTAGCTATTACCATAGGTATCCGAAGCCAGGTATAACATCAAGCTCACCTCATCAACGAAATTTCGATTGATAGCAAACCCTAAGTTTACACCTTCTTGTTGCTTGTAACTTAGCATTATCACATATCCAACCAAGAGGTATGGCTTAGGATGTAGAATTATTTCCAACTTAAGTTTCTTAATAGTTTCTTGAGAAATAAGGTTTGCGGATCCGATTATCAAATAAAGTGTCTATCGCGAAACAACCCTTAATATTGAAAGGTTCAATTCGCTTTCTTGTTGGTTACATTGAGGTTAGTATTACTTGAGAGATCTAGTGCTTACCAATAGAACCATTACCTTGATAACCCATGGTGATCTTATTGGTTTTATCCTTGAGATCTGACTAAATCATGTTGTATGGTTATAGCAGTCTTTGACTTCCCTTTGTTGTTGTTGCCAAACTTTTGGGTCTTCTTCGGGGATGAAGCTTCCAACAATGGTCTTCATCGCTGGCCATCTTTGAACAATGTTTACATGTACACGAACCTGCGCCTCTTTCTTAACAACGACATTCTTTACGCCATTTACCTTGAACTTCTTCCTTCCCTTGTCTCCATGGTTGAACGCGCATATTCTTATTGCAGCTCATGAGTGTTGTTCATTCCTCTTGCTTCCAAGTGAGTATCTTGTACACAAACTTCATCTAGATTGAAGGGATAAACATGAGTATAGGTAAATAATGTAAATAACTATGTAAAGCTTCAATGTATTTGAGCAAAGTTTCTTGAAGACAAATCTACTCCCAAACCAAAGCTCTTCTCTAAATTCTTGAGTAAATCTTTGCACACTCTATCCTTTGGCTTGTCTAAAAATTCCATTCATAGTTTCCTTTTGTTTTATATGCCAATGGATAAAATTGTTTTAATTTCAACAATGAAATCATTCCAATAAATCAAAATTTTACCATGCTTTTCATATCCTCCTAAGTCTTAGATTCCCACCAAACAATTTGCACTATCAATCTTAATGAAACAGGCTGTTTTGGTTTCATCATCTTGAATTTTTGTATTCTACACGATATACTTCAATTTGGCGTGGTTTCATCATCTTGAATTTTTTGTATTCTACAATATACTTCAATTTGACGTATCCAATTATCTAACTTCTCAACATTAACTTCTCCATTGTATATTGGCAATTCAAATTTTATATCAATATTTAATGAAGGAATTTGTGAAGGAGTTTTACCATGCCCCTTTGGAGAATTCGGAATAGGTCTTGAACTGGTAGAAGAATAAGAAGATGATGATGATGGAGGAGAGGGTAGTGGAGAAGCACCATTCCCTCCATTTCCGTTTGGAGTTTTGTCACCACTACTTCCCTTATGCCTTGAAGGGTTGGAGCCTTCACCCTGCGACAATATGTTCCTTTCCATCAATATCTTCATCATCTCTCTCATCTCCATGAAATCCTTTCTGAGATCTTCATCTTCGGTAGGAACACGTTCATGACTTTCTGCATGAGACATACTTGGTGAATGTCTCCTTGAAACTTGCGGTGATGGTATATGCTTCCTCCTTGTCTGATGAGAACTTGGCTCCACAATTTGACCTTCTCCTCCTGTGAGTTTCAACCTTGTGAGCATCAGAAACAAAACTTGCAAACAATCAAGTCTTCAAAAACCAGTGCTCTGATACCAACTTGATCTAAAATTGAAGAAGACTTGAAATCTTGAAATTATTGCAAGTAAATGTTATGTGTTAAAAGAAAATGGATCAAATTTGCAACACATTAATTAAAGGATTACTCATGCAAGATACAAATAGATAGCAACATAATCAATGAACATAAGCACATAAGCACAACAATTGATAAAGGAGTTCACCCCTCTCTTTGGCTACATCTCTTGGTCCATCTTCCAATGGATCATTATTATTAATTGCTCAAAGTGATAAAAAAAATGCCTTACAATGCTCAAACTGACCAACAAACTGCTCCAATGGCTTCAGAGCATCCAAAAACCCCTAGCTGGGCTTTTTCAGCACCTCAATCGGTTGAAAAACAAAGAAGTTAGGCCTCCTGGAATTCCACCCTTTAAGCTTGTTGTCTCTACATATACAAAACACACCCTTTTCAAATGAACCTGGAACACACACAATATATAGCGTAAAAACCCAGCACCAGGTGCAACTGCACCAACAATGCAAACTATAGGATGGTTATGGGCATGCCAGCCCTAACTGCCTCGCACCTGGGCACATGGGGGTCATAAGACCTCGCGCTATGGAGAATAGGCTAACCGTTTGAAAACCATTTTAACTCCCCCGCTCTGGTCATGGTCATATGTAATAACCCATATGACCAATCTCCATACATCTCCACACACTGTGTGATATATGGTCATATGCACACCATAGAACCATGCGATTTCCATTTGAAAACATGTGTGAATACTCTGCGCGCCTTTAAACAAAGGCATAGTTATATACAATATAAATATGACCACGAGTTTTGGTTTAACACTTCCACACGATACAATATGGTCACATACATTAACAACATGACCGCGGGTCAGGGCTAAGCCCCGACCCGTCCCCCCTCCATTTATTACATAGTGTAAATTCAAATACAATTAAACACACATATGTAATAAGAAACAAATGGCGGTGCAACGGTTGGGCGAATGTTGTGAAAGCTGATGCGGTGGGGAGGTTTAGGGGTCCAACCCCACGGACTCCAATAATTTTACATACAACAATCAACCAATACCGGGGTGCCACGTGGCAGCCCATGATTGGGCCACATGGCACCCATTCATTGACCAGAAAACTACCACGTGTCGACACAGGATTCATCCAATGCCTACCAACCAGAGTCTACCATGTCACCACATGTATGGTCGTATGTCTTTGCCACGTCAGCCTATACAGACTGTACAATCAACACCATTTTTTTGCCTGTTTGACTTTATGAACATATTGCAATATCGCTCGCTCCCGATGTCCGTTTGAGATGAAACGAGTTGTGTTAGGTTTGCAATGAGGAGGCCTACCCTCTCGTACAGTTTGAAGAAAATCCGAGCACTTTGAACTTTTGAGCAAAATTTGATCCCCTGATTAGTTAACAAGCTCTAAATATTGATAGTGTTATAAATATTTTGAAAATGAGACGTAATATGGGAATATGTAGGACATTCTAAGAGAGAGAGTTTTCATCCTCCACCTTAGTATCACAAACATGAAAATTTATTTCACCTCACAATGTTTTAGGAATTGACCAATGCCAAGTTTCATTATGCAACTCATGAGAGTTCATTCTTATTTTAGCAATTTTTATTTTATTCTTTAAGTTAGCTATGTAAGAAATACACTTTTGATCTTCTATATTAGGTTTTTTGGAAAATTGGTTGTCATTGATGTCAACCCTAGAAGAATTTCAGAATCCCTGCAAATTGGTTGAAGAAAAAGAGTGTGAAGGACATTGAAAATGCATATATAACCTCCATAGATTGATATCCCTTGCAGAGTTGTTTCCAATGATAGGTGGCATGCCATGTGGCTCCTCAAAGTTGAGGAGATATGTCCCTTTGAATATGATCATATGAATTGTAAATAAGAAGTTACAGGTCAACCTTATAGTTAAATAAAGGAATAAAGGAAGTGAAAACAAGAATTTACAGGTCAGCCCTAAAATGTAAAGTAAATGAATCACTTTTGAATAATATAGATACACATTAAAAACCTTTTATTTTGAATCATACAATCAAGTGATATTTAAGTAAAATTCTTGTAGTGAAGGTGCAACAATTCGAGTAGTGAAGTCACACCAACTCCAATTGATCTAGGTGGATAATAGTGGCCACCCACCTATTCCAACTGGCTCCTCTTTACATTTTTTATTTCAACATGTTCTTCTGTAATTGTTTGTAATTATGGTTTATACACTTCTGGGTTTGTATGAATCCCTACACATAGTTTAGGTGGATATTGGTGGCCACTCACCTAATCCAAATGGATTATTTTGGAATTTTTCATGTCAGTACATATTTTTGTACTTCAAAGGTTATTTTGGGGCCCTAAAAAATGTTTTTTTGGCATGCCATAGTAAAACTATAGAGAGAGTCATATTTTGATGGAATAATGTGTATTTTTTGAAACATACCTTTCCAACGGGCTATCATATGCCTAAAACATAGTTCGTATGCAAAAGTTACGACCCCTAGAAGTTGAGGTACCAACTTACCTGTCATGGCCCACATAAATTTTGGTGTTTCATCTCCTAGGGTTAGATTTTTAGATGTCTAGGGTTTTAAAATTCATGAGTAATGTTAAAAATGCCTCTGGAGCCTCATTGTCATCATTCTACTCAGATGTATCAGCGTAGAAGCCACATATTTTCTCAGAGATAGCTACCACCATTCGAGCAAGTTGTTTTCAGTTCTGTAGTTTTACAGTTTCGAACTATTTTACATATTCAATAGAAGTTATTGTTCCCTGGATATATTTTGTTGTTCTCTATATATATATGCTATTTTATTCAATATGTTATTCATTTCATTCCACTCATCAATTCGGATCATTATTATTAGAGTGGTCTATTCATCATTTATTTTTCTTCGTGCATGTCCCCGACAAGATCTGGGTACAAGAAGTTGGGACTCGAACTAGTCGAGCCTTTGCAATATCGACCACTCTGAGCTCAACAACAAACCATGGGGGATGAAAATAAAGATGATGGAGTTGTAGATCCTTTTAAAATGTTTCTCGAGGAATCTCTTTCAATACAAAGGAATGAAATGATGGACAACTTTGCACAGATCCTTCGGTGGCTTCCCACATGAGACATATCTTCATCAAGCATCCATGCAACCCCCTTCAAGGTATAGGTAAATTTTGATATTACATTATTTGAAGGACCAATAGATGCTAATGTTGTAGATAAATGGTTGAATCTACTCGAAGGGTATTTTTTGGTCCATGATTTTTCCGATAGGGAAAATATTATTTTTTCACTCCTCAAAGTCATCCCTAATGTGAAGGACTGGTGGGATACTTATTCTCAGAAAAGGGCCATAGATGAATTTGCAATATTTGTGGTCTCCCCCATGTGGGATTCCTTCAAGGATTCCATTATATAACAATACTATCTTGTTGGAATATACAAGGACCAATCCACAAGATGGACCACACTACATCAAGAAAGGGACCACCCAGTACCAGATTTCACCAATATTTTCCATACTCTACACACCAAATTGGGTATGAAAGAATTTGAACGACATATGATGCTCAAATTAGAAATGGATTTTCTTTACATATCATCAGTGGGTATGAATTATAGATATGTTGTCAAGATCGAGAAAAAAATTAAGTAGAAAAGGCGAGAGTTTGGATATGAAAAATACTCACAGTCCAAGCAGGGAAAAGGTGTCCCCAACCCACAAAACAAGAGACAGAGAAAATATGGCCACTCTCAAGACAACTAGTCCAAGATGCAACATAAGAAGGGTAATGAGAAGTCTAAGAGGGGCATGAGAAAATGGTGTGAATACCATAAAATCCCTTGGCACAACGCCGAAGAATGTCACTCCAAGTAGTCACTAGTGGTCGAGCTGAAAGATTCCTAGTCAGAGGCAGATTATGACTTTGAATCAAATATAGAAGGAGGAAAGTGTATTGTCTATGCCCAACCCAGTGCCATTTTCGTTACCACCAAATTCCAAGCGAACCATAAGAACTAGAGGAAGGAGAATGCCTCTTTCACTCATAGATGTGGGTAAACGGGGCTCCGTTCCATTTCATTGTCGATAGCATCAAGTGGCTAGACCTATCGATGTCACGGCACCTACATCCCTATACCATGGGCTAGCTTCACCAAGGAATATATCTCTGCATCATCCAACAATATAGCTTTCCCTATGGAATCAAGCCCTTCAAAGATGAGGTATTGTGTGATATCTGTCCCCTTGAATTTTTTGATGTTATTTTAGGACAACCATATTTGTGGAAGTGACATTTTGTGTATGATTCTAGACCCCACAGTGTTATTATTACTTTGGGTAGAAAATTATACAGGATACCAGAGGTAGTGTTGCCTACCATTATTTCTTTAATCTTTATTAATAAATGAAGTAAGGTCATTTCACAGACCAATAAGTTTGTTTTCTTTGTGATCCATGCTCATATTAAGTAGAAGGTCATGACCACATCCATGGCCTCTACACATAGCCTCTCTTTGTAGTAGAAGCAAGTGGATGAGATCGTAGAAGAGTATAGAGACATCTTCTCCTCACCCACTGGGGTATCGATGCACATCTAATTCAAGCATCCAATTGATCTAACCCTTGATGCAACTCTACCTAATGGACTAGTCTATCATCGGTCGCTGATGGAAAATGAAGAAATCAAGTATTTGATCCAAGAGTTTCTTCAAAAGGGAAACATCAGACCCAAATCCTCCCCTTGTGGAATCCCGATTGTACTAGTGCAGAAGAAAGAGGGGACCTAGTGACTATGCATTGATTACAAAGAATTAAACAAAATCACAGTCAAGAACTAGTACCCAATTCCTTGAATTGATGACCTTCTTGACCAACTCAAGTGGGGGAATTTTTTCAGCAATATTGACAAAAAGTATGGCGATCACCAGTTTCCCATCGAACCCACTGATGTATGGAAGACAACTTTAAAATCTATAGAAGGTCTCTTTGAATGGTTAGTCATTCCATTTGGCTTAACAAATGAACCAACCACTTTCATGAGGTTGATGGATGATGTATTGAGACCCTTCACCAACTCTTTTTGGGTGGTATATTTGGATTACATCCTCATCTTCAACAAAACTTGGGAGGAGTGCATGCAACATATTCAACAGGTTTTTTGCACTCTTCGGTAGCACAAGATATATTCCAACTTGGAAAAATGCTTCTTTGGCATGAAAATGGTCCAATAGTTTGGATACATTGTTGATTAGTATGGGGTACATGTGGATCCATATAAGATCCAAGTCATTCATGACTGGCCAGCCCCAACCACACTAACCAAGCTTCGAAGATTCTTGGGACTTGCCAGCTTCTATGAACATTTCATGTTGGGATTCTCCCATATTTCATGGGCCCTCAACCAAGTGACCAAGGGAGGTGGCAAGGGAAATTCCATGTGGGTAAGGCACAACAACGATCATTTGATGATTTGAAGAATCTCTTATGCTCAGCTCTAGTAATATCCTTACCCAATCTGCAACAACCATTCAAGATTGATACTAATGCATATGACTATGTTGTAGGTGTAGTTCTCACTCAACATGGTCATCCAGTAGCATACCATAGTGAGAAACTCTCAGATACTATATGAAAATACCCCACCTATGAAAAGTAAATTTATTCCATTGTACAATCCCATTGTCAATGGAATCATTACATTTTTGGAAAGGAGACAATTATCCAAATTGATCACAAGCCTTTGCAGTTCATACAAACACATGGGAAGTTGCAGAACAATCGCCATCATAAGTAGTCCACCTACCTGCAATAGTTCCATCTCAAAATCAAGTATAATATAGGGAGCAAAAATCATGTTGTTGACTTCCTCGGTCAACCTCCTGTGGGTGCACTCACCATCGTTCTCCATTCCTATAGGCAAGAGGCATTTGAGTGGCTCCAACTTTATCAACAAGATCTGAACTTCTCCACCACCTATCAACATTGGGTACATGAGTGAACATCACTGATTTTCACATTCAGGACAAACTGTTATGCCATCTCGACCATCTTTGTGTTCCTACAAGAAAGAGTGAAAATATGATTTGGGAGGCTCACTACAGTCATATGGAAGGAAATGTTTTCATGGAGAAAACTATGGTCATTCTACAGAAACATTTTTATTGGACAAAACTTTCACAGGATGTCAACAAGTATATCATATCTTGCACTTCCTTTGCCATTTCTAAGCTAACCATAAATAATCAAGGCTTATATACCCCTCTTCCTACTCTCGACAAGCCTTGGGAATCCATCTTGATGGATTACATATCTAGACTTCCATCCACCAAGAAAGGAAATGATTGTGTATTTTTGGTGGTTGATCGGTTTTCAAAGACGACCATTCTCACAGTGATCAGGATTATTTTCATCATGAAATGAGAGAGAAGATATAATAAATAAATGCACAAACATATCGCAGATATCAAATAATATCACATAAATTTATCAGAGATGAAACCATAAACAAAAAGATACAATAATACACAATTTTCTATTAATGAGCAAAAATGTACAAAGACTGTAAAAATACAGAGTGAAAGACTCGCTAGAATGGTGGCAGCATATCTCTGAGAAGAGATTTGTCCACTAATCGCATTCACAAGAATATGATTTTACAATGAGGCTCCAAATTCCTTTTTATCATAAATAAAATCCAAAACTCTAACCCTGAAAGATGAAAAGCCAACAATTTTGTGGACCCCATTGTTTTGGGTAGCTTGGTGTATCAACGTCCCGAGGGTGTAACTTTGGCATATGATATCCGTTTTGGGGAACACGATAGATTTTTGGAAAGGTATCATTGAGGATATTCACTTAGAGGGATCAATCAGAGCCTTTGAATATCTTTGAGAAGCTGGATCCCAAAAAACCTTCATTTAGGCCCTCAAAATGGCCCCGGAAGTTAAAAACTTCTAAAAATAGTAAATTACCAAAATTGCTAGAAAATTGTTTTGAGCCATTTGGAAAAGGTGGGTGGCCACCCATATCCACCTGGATCAATCCTACCTCCTTAGGAAGAAATGGTATCCATTGCATTGAGTTCCTGAGGGAGAGGGAAAAGCATTTGTTGAATCTGCATCTTGATGAGTTGCTTGCCTTGTTGGAGAAGTTGTCTTGCTTAGCTTGTTGAAGGTTGTCAAGAACATGTGGCTAGAAGGGTTGGACCCTTTTAACCCATTTGGATACATGCAATTACTGTGTGAAGAAGGAATATTTACACTTTTCTGCAATCTTGTTGACCTGCTTCTGTTGGATAGAAGGTGCTTGGGCCGAGGTTGTAGTGGTTGCAGTATCATTTTGTTCACCTTTTGAACAGATTGTGAAGAATATTATCTTTTTAGTATTAGATACCACCTTGTGGCATTGTTTAGGTGGAATAGTAGTCAGAACTACCTTTGGTATTCTATAGAGATGACCCCCTAGAGAAACAATGGCATTGCAGGTTCAAGACTCATACACAACATGGTGCTTCCACATATATGGTTGGCCCAAGAGAACATCATAGAAATACAATGGGGAAACATCACATAATACCTCATCCTTGACGGGATGGATGCTATATGACAATCGACATTGTTGGTTGACACAAAGATCTCGTCCTTGGAAAAGCCACCCGATCTTGTATGGCTGGGGGTGTGGTTTTGTCAACAATCCCAACTATTTGATGACCTCTATTGAGATGAGGTTCTTATGGCTTCCTCTATCAACAATAAAATGTAGTGGGGTCCCCTTCACCAACATCTATGAATGAAAAAAGCGCTCCCCCTCTTCAAGATTTTTTGGTCGTTCTGGTTGAATTGTTGCGGCCGTGACAATACAAGTGGGGTCTGTGTCGATGATTTGTATTTTACCAGTATTTTCAAAATCAAATTTTGAATCAATGTTCAGCTCCTTGTATTTGATATCAGCCAACAATGACTGTTTTGAGAAACATTCCTCGGTGTTGTGCCAGGGGTATTTGTGGAAATCACACCACTTTCCGGTGTCCTTCTTTGTCTTTCCATGATCCTTCTTTTCATGTGGCTTGGACTGGTTTTCAAGAGACTTTTTGTTAGGGATGGCTTTATCATACTTTGGTTGTTGTATATTTTCAGACCCAAACTCCCATTTTTTCTGGTGCTTAAATTGTTTCTCAATTTTAACATCATATCGATAAGCAACACCGAGTGATGAGATATCTAGAAAATTCATTTCAGTTTGGATGTATCTGTGTAGAGTCCCATGGTATTTCAGAACCAAATTTCATTCAGAGTCTTTGATACCCAACTTGGTGCGCAAGGTATGGAAGTTATTGGTGAAATATGGAACTTCTTGGCCCCTCTCTTTCCATAGTGTGGTCCATCTCATGTACTGTTCCTCATAGTTTCCAATAGGGTAATATTGTTCCTTTACCACATCCATAAAAAATCCCAAGTGGGCTTGACCCTATATATTCCAGACTCCTCTGTGGAAATTCTATCCCTGTACATTTCCCACCAATGTTTGACATGGGGGAGAGCTTTAAGGAATGCCAAGTTTATATTTTCCCTGTCGGAAAAATTATGAATAGAGAAATAAACTTCTAACATATTTAACCATTTGTCTAGGGCATCCGCATCTATCTGACCTTAAAATAAGAGAATATCAAAATTAACCTATACCTTGAAAGGAGAGGTGCTTCCAAAGTGGTTGTTTAATTAATATGCACTTGTTTCTATCGGTAGACATTGAAGGATGTGGGAAAAATTCTCCATCATTTCGTCCCTTTGTCATGTGAGAGCTTGCTCGAGCAATAGATTGATAGGATCGTCTTCTTCGTCATTTTTATTTTCTTCCTCCATGGAGGGTTTCATGGGTGTGTTGGATAGATTTTATTCAAGAGAGACAATCTCGAGACCCAACTTTCTATACTCGAACCTCGTCAGGGACATGCACTGAAAAAGATGATCAAGAGCAGCCTACTCTGATACCACTGATCCAGATTATTTTCGACACGAAATGAGAGGGGAGATATAATAAATAAATGCACAAAGATATCGTAGATATCCAATAATATCACATAAATTTATCATAGATGCAACCATAAACACAGAGATATACTAATACACAATTTTCTATTAATGAGCGAAAATGTACAAAGACTGTAAAAATACAGAGTGAAAGACTCGCTAGAATGGTGGCAGCGTATCTCTAAGAAGAGATGTGTCCTCTACTCGCAATTGCAAGAATATGATTTTACAATGAGGCTCCAAAGGCCTTTTATCATAAATAAAATCCAAAACCCTAACCCCATAAGATGAAAAGCCAATAGTTTTGTGGACCCCGTTGTTTTGGGTAGTTTGGTGTATCAACTTCCTGGGGGCGTAACTTTGGCATACGATCTTAGTTTGGGGAGCACGATAGCTAGTTGGAAAGGTATCTCCGAGGAGATTCATTTAATGGGGTAATTTATAGCCTTTGTCTTTAATTTAAAATCTTGATCCCAGAAAAACTTCAATTAGGCCCTCAAAATGGCCCCAGATGTTAAAAACCGCTAAAAAAAGTAAATTACCAAAATTGCCAGAAAACTGTTTTGAGACATTTAAAAAAGGTGGGTGGCCACCAATATCCACCTGGATCACATAACCTACAATAAGAGAATCACAAAAAAATATACTACCAAGATCTTCTTCGAACAAGTGTGGGTCCATTTTGGGATCCACAAACCATCATCTCAGATTGGAACAACAGGTTCCTCAACACACTTTGGTAGATTCTCTAGTCACTGTTGGACACCAAGCTCACTAAATCCATTGCCTTCCACCCTCATTTTAATATCCCTTGGCTGAAACCAATTGTAAATATAATATAAGTGTACTTAAGTTGGTCAGTTGTTTTGACATCATTTTGTAATGCATCTTTCATGGCATAGTGTGCGCATGAACTGCGTAGTAAAATGATGTAACATGCACATACCCGGATACCACGTGAAGTAACTAAAGTGCACGCAGTATGGAGGAGAATGAGCCTTGTGTATATGATATGTGTTATAGGCTACTGAGCCAGTTATTATAAGCTGGAATGCTTATGTTTTGGTATTAGGCTGGGACACGTAGATGTTAAAGGCTAGTGCACCTAGTTTGTACATGTCTCATGATTAATATAAAATACATCATTGCACACAGACTGACCACAATAAAAGAGATGGGGGAATGAACTTCACCAATTAGGGAAAGGGAGGGCCAAAATTCAAGGGAAAGGGCTAAGCTAGAGAGCTTAATAAAAAAGGGAATATTATATTAATATTTCCTAAAGCATAAAGTATGGATAATTATTTTATCCTAAGTTCTAAAGTTGGGGAAAAGTGGAACAAAGTAACTTCCGATATGACAAGTGTCAAGTTGGACACATGCATTCATATCGGAGGGGGGGGGGATTATCTCTTGGGGGGTAACTTTTCATGGGATTTTTACTAGCAGCTGGACCATCATTCTCATGTTCACACTTTCACGATCAGTTTCATGATGAATCCTTCCATCAGTTAGTTATCCATTCAACGATTCCATGACCATTGTCACTCACACAGTCTGTTAGCCTGAATACATTCATTTCACCATATATGAGCCTGTTTCCATAACCCTTTCCGGTTGGTGTACTTGGTTAGCTTGGAGCGGGATTGAAAAAGTGGGTTGTCAGGCCTGTGAGCAATTCTTCAAGTGAGAGAATTGTTAGGTATTGATTCCTGAAGGTGATAAACTACATCTACAATGCTCTGGTACTTCCAGTCTGGCCTGTTGTTGAAGCCCTAGAAGGGAAGAGGGGCAGCCGAGGGAATGTTGAGCAGAGAAGGGGTAGACTTCCTTGGGTGGGACAGGCATGTGGGGAATGAGAGGTTGTAGGCTGTTAGTTGAGTGACCACCTAAGACAGAGTCTTTCCTGTTGTCCATGAGCCTTATCCTGGTTAGGAATCCTTTACCCAGGTGGAGTTCAGTCCCAACTCAGGGGTGACTCATTGTTGAGAGTGATGAACAATGTAGTCTAAGGCTGGGAGGTCCGTGGACGGTCTGTACATAGTTGGTGACAATATTTCCAAGATAAGTACCAATCGTATGATAAATGATATGCTTCATTTTTATTTACGTGCTTATGTTACAGTTTATCATGTATGTGATTATAATTGCCTGTATGCTTATGGGTACTTTCCTATATATGTTGCATATCCATGGTTACTATTATTTCAGTATAAAGTCATATATGACATAATGTAATTTTTTTTTTTATGTTTATATGTAAAGCTTCTACAAGAGTGATGTATGTATATGTTTAAGTTGCATGCAGTTTTAAGAGAAATTTTATGTAGCATAACTCTGTTGATTACTGGGTATGTTACTGTATGTTCCATAGTAGTAGAACAAAAGAGTTACCTAGAGTAGTATGGCTCAGTCTGTTTAAGGCTAGGGATGTTACCAACTACTGTCAGAGCATGAGAGATTGCACTGGAGTGGCATCCCTCGTCCTGCGGGTGGCCGGGGGAACGTTACAAACTGGTATAAGAGATTTAGTTTCAACACTAAGCCTGGATGGGCTAGAGGGGTTCTGTTGAAGTGAATATTCATAGAAAAGTAACTTCGACGTGACCAAAATTCAAGTCACGAAGCATCCATGGAAAATTTTGGCATGCTAGCACGTGCAATAAATTTTCGCACCGCATGGAAAACGTTGGCGTGCAAGAGTGCGTGGTAAATTGTGGCGTCGCACTGAAGATTATTATGTGTAGATGCATGCGATGAATTTATCCCTGCGCAGTGAGAATGCACATAGTAATGTGCACATGGGGTGTGCAAATACTGCATAACACAGAGGAGTTGTTGGTACACACATAGTATGAGTATAAGTTGTCTCGCGATAATGTATTCAAGGGTGCATGCAGATTAATGTGCATGATGGAACCTATTGAACTTTGACATGGTGCAATGCATAGGGAGAAATGCATGTAGAGTATCGGTGCGTGATACCAAAATTGTGTTCAGTGGATATTGGTGCACAACACAAAAAGTAGCACACGCAAGTTGTTGGGCAACAGAGAATAAATGCATAGTGGATATAGGTGCATAGAAAAGCATTTTACCTTGTGATATTTCTATGCACGATAAATATAAATGTATAGGTCGAAGTTTAGTGTGCACGAAGTCTCTTGGAAGGCAATGAGTATGAGTTTAATTTGTATAATATTAGAAGAAAAATAAACACACAACCGCATCGAAGCATTAATTAAAAATAATTCTAAGTTTTTATTCCTCCAATTTAGACAGATGAAAGTGAAATGTAAACGTACAAGAAAAGAACACTATAAAATAAAACAAGACTCATAACACCACCAGATAGAATTTTGTAATAAACAATCTAAAATCAGCTTCTGTATTTATATAATCTTATTAATCACAAAATTATAAAAAGGGATGATAGTAGTTATCCTGTTGTAAAAAGGACTGTTTAAGAACAGACCTATCATCTTTGGTGCTCCTTACCTCCGTTATCATCTCTTCAAAAATTCACTGAAACATACTTAATTTTAGTTGAAGACTCACTTCATCTTAGTGATCTCCTCCTTTAAAGAATCTAACCAGACCGGTTGATTCTCTCCAACACTTTTGACCATTTCAGTCATGGATTCTTCCTTCTTCTTCCACTTGCTCCTTTTCTTCTTAGTAGATGACCTGTTGATGACTAAATCCTTCATAGTGGGATTCAGGATGACTTCCAACCGCAAGTCTATAGCTGGATCTATGTGGAATTTAGTCACTAGAATGTGCACAAGGACCCTTTCCTCCTTATTCATAGGAAAGTCTAGCATGTTGCTCGAATAACTAGTCTCACTGGATTTAGCCTTGTCCATGTATCTTAGGTTGTCGATACGGAAATTCTTTTACAAAAAGAAAAAATTCGAGCAATTTGGAGATTACTTTGGTTATGGATACGCATATACCTTCATACTTGAGGATTGATAATTATATAATTCAAATTATGAAGCGCAGATGGATTACGTACAAGAGCCTTGGGTTACCATGCTTGGATAATCCATTTCAGATTAGATTTTTATTTCATTACTTGGCGGAATTCACTTGATATCACATGGTTGTGAAGTACTGAACGAGTGAAATGGGGTGATTTGACTAACCATCACCGGCTCTACCAGTGGTGGATTTGACATGTTGAGACACGTGATACTGTGTCTTGGCGAAAGTGGTTTCAGCAAACCACCTTCTTGCGTAAGTGTATCTCTAATGGCACTGCGTGTATATGTTTCAAGACTTGGGTCTTATCTATAATTTTCATGGTGATAACACTAGGAAATCGGGAGAGATAATTCTGATGTATATATTGAACCAAAATGGTGCATATTCTCTTGAATTGTTAAATTGTTAGCCTGATAAGTTTTGATGGTTGGTTGCACGTTTTGCATAATTAACAACTAAGATCATATTAGACCAGTGCGGAGTCCATAGGAATGGAAGAAGTATAGGGGAATTATAGTCAGAAAGAGGAGAGAAGAGGGGTAGATGTCCATTTGGGCATTGAAGGAACAAACTCCAATGAACATGGAGAAGAAAGGAATGAAAACATGAATATGGTTGATACCATTAAGAATTTGCAGAAGGATGTTCAAAGCCATAAATATTATAATGAAAGGCTTATGAGAGCCAAAGAGAAGCAATATGACTTCAACATGAAGTTACTAGAGGGCTTAAACACAATAGAAAAGAAATTGGTTAAGGGGAGTGGCTCAAGCAATTCTGGAAGTCACAAGCCTTCGAATGAGAAAAGAAAATCAAAAAGTGTTAGTAGAAATCACCATCATTCCCCAAGGAATTCCAATAAGAGAGTAGGAAACAACTCAAGTCCATCCCTTGTCAAAAGGTATAAGAGGTCTGGGGTGGATGAGCTGTGAGGAGAAATGAACAAAATCAAACCTCCTACATTTGATGGTGAGAACAAGAAGGATGAAGATGCAAAAACATGGTTGTTGGGCATGAGAAATTATTTGCAATTGCATAATTATTCTTCTCATGCAGAAGGTAGAATTTCTATCTATCAACTCAAAGGAAAGGCCTCCATGTGGTGGGATCAACTTGTGCAGGTGCAACACATTGAATAGAAAAGTGTTACTTGGAGGGACTTCAAGAAGAATTTTGAGAAGAAATACTTGAATAAGAGGTACTATGACAAGAAAATGAAAGAGTTCTTTGAACTCAAGCTTGGAAGTAGGACCATAGATGAATATGAGAGAAGTTTTCTGGAACTGCTCAAGTATGTCTCTTTCATCAAGGATGAGATGGTCAAAATTCAAAGGTATTTGAGTGGATTGCCATCGTTCATCAATGACAAAATACAGTATGATGATCCCAAGACATTAGAAGAGACCATAAGGAGAGATAAATGCCTATATGATCAGAACAAAGCAAGGAAAACTTTCCAAAAGGCTTGGGAAGATAATAAGAAATTTAAGATGGATCAGAGGAAGAAGGGAGCTAAGCCACCATTCTTAAGAAATAATCCACAAGGACAAAAAATGCCTAAAGAACCCAGAATGATTGACATAGGGAGTCAAGGGCCAAGGCAACCACCTATGCAATGTTGGGGTTGTAAAGGAGACCATAGGTTCAGAGATTGTCCTCACAAAGGTGAAAAAGGAAGGGTTGTTCACAATGTATAGCAAGATGAAATAGTGGAGGACATGGGTAGATATGTGCCAAGTATTGATGCAGCCCTGGACAACAAGAAAGAAGAGTATCAGTCCCACATGATTTAAGTGGAAGGTATGATCAACAACCAAACCATTGTTATTTTAATTGATTTAGGAGCTATTCATAGTTATATAGGCCCTAAGATGGTGGAAACTTTGCAATTTCCAAGAAGAAAGCATAGGAAACCCTGGTTGGTGCAACTAGCTACTGGAGCTAGAAGAAAAGTTAATGAGATGGTTAAGTCATGCCTCATAGACATGAATTAACTGAACACCAAAGCAGATTTAAACATCTTGTCTTTAGGTTCCTATGACTGTCTAATTGGGATGGATTGGTTGGACCAATATCACACTCTCTTAGACTATCACAACAAAGCATTTACTTGCCGAGATGAGGAAGGGAAACTAAGGAAAGTACAGGGAATTCCCAGGGTAGTAACCATTAGAGAAATTTCATCATTACAGCTGAAGAAATGTTACAGAAAAGGGTGTCAAATAATTGCAACTCATTTGTCAGAGACACCTAGAGATAAGGTGCCAAATTTGGAGGATTATGTAGTCCTGGAATATTTTGAAGATGTGTTCAAGGAGGTACCCAGACTACCCCCAAGGAGAGACAACGATTTCTCTATAAATTTAATGCCTGGAGTAGTGCTAGTATCAAAGACTCCTTACAGAATGAGTACACCAAAATTGAAGGAGTTGCAAATGCAGCTTGAAGAAATTCTGAAGAAGGGGTATATATGCCCAAGTGTGTCACCTTGGGGTGCCCCAGTCTTGTTTGTGAGAAAGAATGATGGAAAAATGATATTGTGCATTGACTTCAGATAGTTGAATAAAGTGACTGTTAAGAACAAGTATCCTCTGCTAAGGATTCATGAACTCTTTGATCAATTGAAGGATGCAAAGATATTTTCAAAGATACATCTCAGATTAGGATACCATCAGGTAAGGATTAAAGAAGAATATATCAGCAAGACCGTCTCCAGGACAAGGTATGGTAATTATGAGTTCACAGTGGTGCCATTTGGGTTGTCTAATGCAGCAACTATTTTCATGTGCCTAATGAATGGTGTTTTCCGAGAGTATTTGGACAAGTTTGTCATTGTCTTTTTGGATGACATTATTATATATTCCAAGTTAGAGGAAGAGCATGAACATCATTTGAGGATGGTGTTGCAAGTATTAAGGGATCATTAGTTGTATTCCAAATTGAGCAAGTTCTCATTTTATCATAAACAAATTCATTATTTGGGGCATATCATTTCAAAGGATGGGATAGCAGTGGATCCTAATAAGATAGAGGCCATTAGAGAATGGTCAGCACCGAAGAGTGTGACATAGGTGAGATCATTCATGGGTCTTGCAAGCTACTACATAATATTTATTTAAGGATTCTCAAAGATTGCACACCCAATCACTTATTTGCAAAGAAAGGGAGTGAATTTTCAGTGGACACTAGATTGCGAGAAGAGGTTCCAACACTTGAAACAATTATTGAAAAGTGCTCCATTATTAAGGATCGCAGACCCCGATGAAGACTTCATAGTATGCATCGATGCATGTAATAAAGGACTGGGTGGAGTCCTCAATCAAAATGGTTTTGTCATATGTTATGAATCAAGGAAGTTGAAGGATCATGAAAGAAACTATGCCACTCATGATTTGGAGTTGACAACCATAGTGCATGCCTTGAGGAAATGGACACACTACCTCATGGGAAAGAGGTTTGAGCTAAGAACAGACCACAATGGTTTGAAATATTTATTTGATCATCCAAATCTAAATGCTAGGAAAATAATATGGTTATAATTTCTAAGCGAATATGACTTTGATATAAAGCATATCAAGGGGAAAGAGAATAAAGTGGTTGATGCACTGAGCAGGAAGGTGCATGAATTACATGCTACATCCATTAGCATGTATCAAATGATATTAAAAGAAAAATTATGGAGGCTACAAATGCATATCTACAATACAGAGAATTGGTAGCAATGCTACAACAGGGTAAGATGCCACAAAAGGTGGATAATTATAATTTGGGAATAGATGGAACATTGTTGTGCAAGAAAAAAAAGTTTGTTGCAAATGTACATGACTTGAAACGTATGATTTTGCATGAAATGCATAATGTTCCTTATTTAGGGCACCCTGGATATCAGAAAAATATGGCAGCGATCAAGAGACATTACGTTTGGCAAGGTATGAAGAGAGAGATCGATGAATACATCGCTAGATGTATGGAATTCCAGAAAGTTAAAGATGAGAATAGGCACCCATTAGGGTTGATGCAACCTTTACCCATTCTTGAATGGAAGTGGGAAGTGGTGACAATAGATTTTATTACAGGATTGCCTAGAACAGGCAAGCTACATGATTCAATCATGGTGGTGGTGGACAAGATTATGAAAGCTGCCCATTTTATTCCACTGAAAACTACTCACAAGGCAACAAATGTTGCTGATATTGCTCATCTTCGTTGTAGGAGAAAAAGTCTCCTCATAGTCCATGACTTCTCACTGAGAGAATCCTTTCACAACTAACCATGCTTTATACTTATCAATTTTACCATCTACCTTGTACTTGACCTTGTACACCCATTTGCAGCCAATGGGTTTCTTCCTTGATGGAAGAGTTGTAAGATCCCAAGTCTAATTTTTCATCAAACGTTCATGTTCGGCCTCCATGGCCTTTTCCCATTCATGTCTTCCTTTTGCTTCCTTGAATACCTAAGGTTCATAGATCTCCTAAATATTGGCCATAAGAGAAAAGTTGACTATGTGAGTCTTTTGTTTACTCTTACCTCATGATGATCTTCCCTCAATCATCTCTCCTATCCGAACATCTCCAATGGTGTTGTGCCACCACTTGGGTCTTTTGGAATCCCTGGTTGTGAGGTCAGTATTTTCACCATGACTTGGGCTT
>SNQJ01S0086764.1:2277-33916 GCA_010110895.2 Picea sitchensis
GTTGAGGATCAGGTGACAACACCTTGACTCGAGACTTGCCCCCAAGGACACACCAAGTGGATTGAAGGTTTCTTCCACGATAACCCAGGTGTGTATTAGGACGGCAACAATATCCATACCTAACTCACTGCTCATTAGAGTTCATCGCATCAACTAGTTCTTCGGCTCAATCTCGGTGTTGGTATGTCGGGGTCTCAGATCTCCTTGTATCTGTGGGTATTACGATAGATCGGCTTCCTCAATTTAGATATTCCTTGGATGCACTTGGCCACCTCTTACCTACTAGACATGAGATGAATACAGTCATTCGAGAGGATATCTATAGGCAATTTGTACAGGTCACTTGGATAAACCCTCACGGTGGGTTATGTTTGAAGATGGCCTTCTATTATGAGCACTTCATGGTTATGAGGGATGGGCTCATTGTTCGACCCCACTACACACTTTGCCATTGGATGTACTCACTTTGGATCCCCTTCGGCCAGTTCAGAGTTGGTTCTCATAGACTGTGGATTGAGACTGACCATCAGATTGACTGTTTAGACAGGATCTGATAGTTGTCATCTTCGAGAGATTGAGACTGAGGAGCACTTCATCTTTCGTTTCCTAGTTTACTATGAGATTCGATTTTTGGTGATGCTTTTTGGGCTTACAAATGCACCTTCCACATTTCAAAGCTTAATGAATTCTCTTTTCAATCCCCCCATCAAAACATTTGTGTTGGTATTTTTTGGTGATATACTAATATACAACAAATCTTGGGAAGAGCATATACAACATGTTGACATGGCCCTGAAACTATTGGAGGAGCAAAAATTATATTTCAAAGCCTTCCAAGTGTTCCTTTGGGGTTTTGGAAGTGCAATATTTGGGTCATATTGTATCTCATGCGGGCATCAAGGTGGACCCCAAGAAAATTATAGCTATGATGGAATGGTCAATTTTCAAAACATTGAAGAATCATAGGGGATTCTTAGGATTGGCACGATATTACCACAAGTTTTTCAAGAACTTTGGTCAAATGGTAGCATCTCTAACATCATATTTAAAAAAGGATGCCTTTTATTGGTCTAAAGAAGCAACCCAAGCTTTTAAGAAACTTAAGAAGGCCACGTGTAGAACTCTTGTCTTGGCAATTCTTGATTTCATTGAAACCTTTATTGTGGAGTGCGATGCCTTGGGGCATGGCACTGGCGCAGTTTTAATGCAAGAAGGAAGACCCTTGGCTTTGAAAGTTGCCAATTGAAAGGAAAGAGCTTACTCAAACCATTTCTGAGAAGGAAATGTTGACCATATTGAATGTAGTTAACCAATGGTTCCTGTTACCTCTATAGGAGGTACCCTACATTTTTCATTTGGCTAAACCATAGTGGATGATGATGTATAATGGACTCCCAGACTTGGTCCGACCATGATTAGTCTCCTTAGTCCCCATTTCAATGTCTTTCGTCCTGGATTGGATTGGAGGCCTTGGAGTGGATCTATCGTAAGCACATGAGTTGTGTGGAGCCATGAGTCTTATGTATGGGTGATTGCAGTTTGTGGGGCCTAGTCCAGTCCATGTCATGCACACTTATGTCTTCCCACATGGTTATTTCATATCGAGTCTCTATGCATCTCTTGGCCATGGTGAATTATCATTCATAGTTTACAACATGGTAGTCTCACAAAGTGACCATCATCATGGATTTCGAGGCAGTTCATGGATCCCCATGCAGTGAGTCCTCGAAGGCAAAATACAACATGGACTCAAAATGATCGTAAAGTTTTTATGAGCAAAACCCGTATTACACTTTTTGAATTGATGAAGTATTAAGGAAGATAGACCCTACCAAAGGAAATTCGCTCTTCTCTTCTAAATGGAACGTTGAGCACATTTTCCAAGTCAAATGGTCAAATGAAGTGAATGTTGTGGTCTCCTAGCCGTTGGAAGAATTTTAGCAAGTCAATGATGCACTCTCGCCAAGCAAAACTGATTATTTGAGCCACTAAAGGCCAAATTGTCCCCTAAGGGTCAAATCATACCTCTCTTCTCATGGATCGAGTGGTCAAACTAGCCGTTAGTTGAAGATTTTCCAAATGTGGACAAAATATAGTCGTTATGCTCTTCTTCCAAGGGGAAATTGTCCTTAAGAGGCAACGTTGGCCATTTCCAAGGCCAACATTCACCTCCTCAACCAAATCACACCCTATCCAAGACCACATGATTTCTTCTTGGTGGATCGAGCCTCTCTTTGGGACATTTTCAATGGTCAAGAATTCTAAGGTGGATTTTATCCCTTTTTTCTCATGGAGCTATGTAATAAAAAATTATTATTCAATGGGTTTAGCCTCCAACCAATTGTGGATGAGCAAACCAAGAAATGATTATTTTATGAGGGAGGTAGAAACTATCCATTAATTTTTTTTCTATACAAGGCTAGCCCCTCCTCTCATTTGTTGTTGTGATCCAGGTGGATATCGGTGGTCGCCCACCTATCCCAACTGGCTCAAAACAATCTTCTGGCAATTTACTATTTTTAGCAGTTTTTCAGTTCCTAAACTTCCGGGGCCATTTTGAGGGCCTAAATGAAGTTTTTTTGGGATCGAGCACCTCAAAGTTTACGAAAGGCTTAGATTGAGCCCCCAAAATGAATCTCCTCGACGATACCTTTCCAATGAGCTATCGTGCGCCCTAAATGAAAATCGTATGCCAAAGTTATACCCCCCGGAAGTTGATACACCAAACTACCCAAAATGGGGTCCACAAAACTGTTGGTTTTTCATCTTTCGGGGTTAGGGTTTTGGATTTTTTTTAATGTTAAAAAGGCCTTTAGAGCCTCATTGTAATATGTCTTCTTGTGAATGTGAGTAGCCGTCACATCTCTTCTCAGAGATAAGCTACCACCATTCTAGCGAGTCTTTCACTCTGTATTTCTACAGTTTTGTACATTTCGCTCATTAATAGAAATTGTGTATTATTGTATCTCTGCGTTTATGGTTATATCTTTGATATATCTCTGTTATATTATTGGCTCTCTTGCAATATCTCTGTATATTTCTGTGTTATATCTCCGCCCTCATTTTGTGTAATCCGGGTCATGTTGTTGGAAAATTTGTGAGATCATAATTCCATAATTTTGAGTTCAAATCTTGTGTCATTGCGGATTGTCTATTGTAATGCTTGTTCTTCTTGACCAAGGATGTTTTTATTTTGTGCTTTAACAATGTTTTTTCAAGATAATTGCAAGAGGTGATTAATCGATCCATTGAGGAGCTACATAGTCATGTGGAGGAAAGGAAATAGACTCTTTGTCTCTTCCGTTTCCTTGTGGGTGCCTAGTGAAACAAACTCAAGTTGTTGGACCAACTTCTTTGGAAGTAGCTTCAACCAAGCAGTTGTTTGTCACTTTGACCCAAGTTGATTGATTGTCTTGGAGACCATCCCTCAAGGAGTTTTCCTAGCAAATCCAAGGAGCAACCCATCTTCTTTTAAAATTTCTAGTATTGGGGGTGATAGTCTTCCGACTCCAAACTCAATCAACTAGAAATACGTCCAAGGCCGATCTTCAACTCGCGGGGTCACAATCTCTCAAACCAAGAGACACCTAAAAGGTAAAAGAGGTAAAGTTTTCTCTCGATTTCTTCAACCAATTATTTCAAAAATTTAAATCATTCATTTTATTATAAAAATACAAAAAAAGTCATGCCCTAGCTTATTTTTTAATTTTCATATCTTATAAGCTAGTAGATTTTGGGGATTTTGCCATTTGGGAATTTCCCTACTCCAAGATAAATTTACTCTTGAGTTTTTGGGATTTATTGAACATATATCACAATGGTTTCTTGAAGAATAGTGTGCAAATCTGTTTTTTTCACAGCGAAGAATACATTCAGATCCACACTGGTTTTTACATAAGAAGGGGCACTGTTGTAAGTGATTGTCCTCCAAACCCTTCCATGACTTTCCAGATTTGATTTATAAGTTATATCTTTTATTTTTTGGTTAAAATAAAAGAAAACTACAGGCCCAACAAGTATTTCTTTGGATGTAGCATTTTTGAGTTTTGACCCTAGGGGGATTTGAACCCCAAATCTGGAGAGGTAATTTCCAACCAGCTGGAAACTATCTTTGTTGCAGATCTAAAGGATATAGGGCATAGCATTCACTCATACTTTATTGCCCTATCCTTTCCACCCACAGATCTATTGATCTAGTGTGATTATACACTTGTGGGGGGCCTCAGAAGACCAATTTCCTTGTTGTTTTCTGCGTTTTTTCTTTGTTTTGCAGGTCTGATATATCAGGGCAGAGGGGAAACATTTCATTTCTAGCCACTCTATCCAAGGTACAGATAGTACAAATCATTCACGAAGTGGTAAGAGTGTTTAACCCCTTCTTTGCATTATCTTAACCAATATTTCGATAGATTGGGGTAAGTTAGTTTGCCGTTTTGCTTGTTTAGTTTTCTGCATTATTTATTGGTTCAACAAGTCAGTTAAACAATTAACTCCTACCTTCACCTAGTGTTCTCTGTTTAGGCACTGGTCGCAAGATCCTTTGAGGTGAAGTGAAACATTGCGGGAAGCCTCCCAGAGCCTCTTAGTGTAAGAGTTTGGCTCGAATAGGGAATGATAGGTGCTGTGGTGACATTGGGCACCTATCCCCTGTGTTGCTGCCCTAGCGGTCTGATGACCTTGGCAAGCTGCTAGTTTGGTCGGTAATAGTTCCATTACTTAATTAATAACAAGACGCTTCACAAGGTAAAACAAATCATGATAGTTTGAAGTACTTATTGGGAGAATGACTATCTTTGATAGAGCAACAAAAATGGGTCACAAAGATGCTAGGTTATGACTTTGAAATTATCTAAAAAGAAGGGAAAGATAATCTGGTGGTAGATGCACTTTCAAGGAAGGAAGAGGACGTTGAGGCCTTACTTTGTGCTATTTCATTCTACAAGTTGATTGGGTGAAAAAAGCAAGGATAGAATGGCATCGACACTAGAATACATGGTAGTTCATTTGACAACTACAACAGGACTCCAGTGCATTAGATAATTTGTGTGTGACAGAATGGTTTGCTCTGGTACAGGGATTGCCTATATTTATGTAAGAATTCCCAACTCAAATAGAAGTTCCTTTCAAAACTACACACTCTTCTTGTTATTGGGGGACACTTGGGAATTTTGAAAACTTGTCACAAGACCAAGAAGGATTTTTCTGGGAAGGTCTTAAAGCTGATGTTTAAAAGTTTGTGGTAGAGTGTTTGGCTTGCCAATGTAACATAGGAGAGACAATGAAGACCCTAGGTCTTCTAGAACCATTAGCCATACCAAGTCAGTATTAGGAAGAGGTCCCAATGGATTTTATCATAGGTCTACCAAAGTCTAAAGGGAAGAATGTCATCATGGTGGTGGTGGATTGACTAAAAAAGTATGCCTGTTTTTCCTCACTTTCTCATCCTTTTAAAGAAAGTCCAATAGTGCAACATTCATGGAAACAATTCAAAAGCTACATGGAAACCCCAATATTATTGTAAGGGACAAAGATACGATTTTCACTAGTAATTTTTGGTTTGACTTGCTTTCTTGTTTGGGTACTCAATTGGTTCACAACTCTTTATCATCTCCAATCTAATGGACAAACTAAGATTGTGAATAAATGTTTGGAAGGTTATTTTTGTTGCTTTGCATCTGATAAACAATCATAATGGTTCAAATGATTACCTTTGGTAGAACGGTGGTACAACACTTCTTTGGATACTTCATCCAAAATGTCCCTGTTTTTGGCACTATGGGTATCATCCTCCATTCAACATATCACCCTTGAGAGGGAAACCTAAGGTTCAAGTAGTGGAGGATCACTTTGAGCACCAACAAGAGGTTCTCCAACTGTTGAAGGGAAACTTGGTTATAGCACAAAATAGGATTAAACTACAAGTGGATCAACATTGTAGTGAAAGGCACTTTGAAGTGGGGGATTGGGTATTTCTGAGGATGCAACCATACAAACACGTGTCCCTCAAGCAACAAAAAAAGGACAATAAATTACCACCTGAGTACTATGGTCCCTATAACATGTTGTAGAGGATTGGCAGTATGACTTACAGATTGGAGTTGCCTCCATCTTCATGTGTACTTCCAGTCTTCCATGTTTCTTGTTTAAAGAAGGTAATCAGTGACAAGATCCTAGTTCAAAGTATTTTGCCACTGCTGGATGAAGAAGGAAAAACCATACTAGTACATAAAAGTTAAAACAATCCTTGAAAAACAGATCAAGCAACTATGGAACCGAGCAATAACCTGTCAACAGAAGATGTGACTTGGGAAGATGAGTTCTTAGTACATAAGCATCCACAACCGATCAACATTGAGGGTAACATTGGTTTGAAGGGGAGGGGCTTGCTAAGCCCCTACCATAATCCTCATTCAGTATCTTTATATTGATTATAGTTATGTTGGCCTACTATATTGCATTTTAGCCCTCTGTCTCCTATATATAAGTCAAGGAGGCTCACTTGAATGATCATCTTATGTTGTGCATTTGATATCTTGTAATAGGAGGTTGCCCCCTCAAAAAGGTTTCTTGTGCATTCACTCTTTCACCTGATTTAGGTGTGGCACCATAATATCATTAAAACAGCAGCGATTTCCCTTAAATCAACAACATCCTCTCTAAGAGAAAAGCAGTGCCCTCTTCTGAACAACCAGCAGGCTATTCTGTACAGAACAGCAGCACATTTTTCCAATCTCGGTCAAGCATTAAATAAAGAAAAAAGCTTCATGCATGAGAACAGAAACACTAAAACAAGGTTTTGTAGAGCACTGTGCATTATTCTTTTGTGCAAAAGGGAAAAGCACCGAGTTTGCTGCTATTTTTTGGCATAAGAAAAATTTCTTGTGAAGCATTAAATTTAGGACTTATGAAGGGCTTGCGTCATATTCATCACTTGCTCCAAACAAAATAACAATCTCACCTTATTGAACTGGCATAATTATCAATAATCTCTAATCCTGGAGACTCAGGAAACTTGACTGTAAAGGACTTTCTTGCTCTATTTATCCACAATGAATGCTTCGCACCTATGCACATGCAATCTCACCAACATCTGCCTTTACAGGACCGATTATCTTTATGATTGACAAACTGCTTAGATGAAACACACAGCTCGTATTCGTCAATATGCTGTACCTGTCATTGGTCAATCATACTGATGTCTGAATTCATTTGTAACAAACTCCAAATTTGTTGCGCTTGAAGAAACTGCTTCTACCTCAATCAAAGCTTTTATAGTCCTTATAAAATGGAAGTTTTAGAGGAAACTTGGGATCCAAAATCCATATCAGAAATTCTTCACCACAGAATCTCTTTGACAAAGCAAACCACTGTTGAAAAGTCCACTTCCTTTTTGGGCTAAAGCACTTAATTCATTGCTTTTGCACCTTTGACGTACCATCAAGATTACAATCTCTACCATTTCCAAAATCGAGCCAATAGAACAATACCTCTGCTGTTGATGCTTTATACCATTCATGATAAGGGTAATGCAACTTATGGCTATTCATTAGGTACAAAGCAACATAAATGAGAAAGAGACCAAATCTACATCCAACAGTTGAGGACAGAAAATACCGATTCCAAAGGCCCTTTTTGCTGATCTGAAACATCTTGACCAATCCAGATTCTAAGCATATGAAGCATGTTTATTTACAGTCCAGTCAACAGCAAAAGATATGGGAAAAATGCAAAACTATTATGGACAGGAGTGAGACCTTCCCCATAATTGAAACTACTATGGTAATGTCAGCATAGAATTTAATGATCTTCATAATAAAACCAATGAATAAACATGCATTCCCTTATTTCCTTCATTGTAGTTGTATGCATAAAATCCTTCTGTCTCAACTTTGGTTGCAAATTTACCATCTGGAGTATTGCTGAAAGCTGAAAACGATCATCAGCAACTAAAATACACCTTGACCATCTGAAGTTTAACAATGGCACCTGTAGATTATTTTCTGCAATAAATGAAGACACATAGCCCACAGCACAGTAAACTTCATAGGCTGCACTAGCACTTGGATTTAGCATTGACATATCAAGAGAGTCTAAAGCCTACTGTTGTCCCCTTTTTATAGCCTTTGAAGCAACCTTCTCAGCTGCCCATGAGACTGGATAACACCACAATTTTCACATTCTTGAAACTTGTTAACAGGATGAAACAATTGATCAAAACTTAACAGCTAGAAACGATCAGGTAGTCGCATCATCATCTACTCTCGAGGAAAATTAGGTGGGTTATAAAATACAACAGAGATATTTAATTGTGCATATCCATCGTCCCTGTTAATCATTAAAGTCAAACCTTGAATTCTTATGTACCAAAGAAATAGCTCTTGGATATATTGTTGTGTTCCTGAGATACAGATTATTGTCTGCTAAATTTTGAAAGAATGGTTCATGACTTTTATATTAATGGAGAACGACTTGTAAATCTCTTTGCGCTACCCATGAGTCTTATATAGCTATGATGCTAAGATTTAGATAGTTGTATTGACTTGCTGCACATTATGCCTCCATCATTTACAGTTGCTACGGAGCATTGGAAACCTTGTTGCTGGGGACAATCAGAAAACAGATGCAGTTCTTGCTGCAGGGCAAGGTATTCCTGGTGAGTTCATGATTTCTCCATTATGCATATTTTTTTGGTTGGATTTCATAAAAATGAACAATGGTTTCTAAATAATTTTATGTTTATTAGATAACAGTTCTGCTGAGAGTGGATGGTGGTTCCTGTATTATATTGATTCTAATATTGTTCTATTTGTGGTTAATGGACTAATTTATTTTTAGGATCTGTGATTGGTGCCTTGATTAAGTGTTTGGAAAGTGAACATCGTACTTTGAAAAAGGTATTGTTTGAGAAGTGTCCTAATGTTTGATATGATATTTACTTATTTAGCATATGTGAATATCTTTTTGTATGTTTCCTCATACTTTGTCTTCATGAAATTTTACTTTTTCTTGCAGGAGGCAGCATGGGCAATTTCCAACATTGCAGCTGGGACATTGGCTCACAAACAGTTGATCTTCTCAAGTGGTGCAGTTTCTCCCCTATTGCACCTGTTGGCAACTGCTACATTTGATATACGAAAAGAGGTGGCATTTGCTTTGGGCAATCTTTGTGTTACTGCAATAGGAAAAACAGGTGAAACAAAGCCTGTTTTGGAACACTTGACAGTATTTGTTGACAGAGGATGCCTTCCAGGATTCATTAATTTGGTAAAATCACCAGATATAGAGGCGGCAAGGTTGGGGCTCCAGTTCTTGGAGCTGGTAAGTTAGATCCCCCTATCTTATATGTAAGAGCCACATGATTCAAGTATTTATTTAATTCATAATAGGGCATGTGCATGGCTGCTGATTTTTTGGTTTTATTCTTTGAGCTGTCCCAATTGTGGGTTCATGTGTGCTTAGAAAACATTAGCCCATCACTAATGTTCCTGGATGCTTTAATATGGTGATGTGGGTATGGCTAGGATACTGAAATTCTCTTCGATTCTCATTTGCAGCCTTTGTTGCTCATTGTTGAAGGGCCTTAACGGTTTAGCATTGTTTAGTTGTTACTAGACTGTATAAATTTTCTGAGCCTCAATGACTGAAGTAATTTGTTTCTTCACTATATTATTTATATTTGGTAAATGGGGAAAAATATATTTATATTAAATTGGGCCTTTGCCTGGAAAATTTCGAAAGCTAATGGCAGAGATAAGGGTAGCTTTCCCTTTATTATTTTGACAAAAGGCCATTAATACTGCTTATCCAATTGTACATAGTACATACCCCGTTAATTTATCAAAACAATTTATACTTAGGTCTTTCCATAAATTTACTCAACTGTCTGGTCCTAATTTATTGCGACAATTTGTTCCTTTAACTCAATCAAGATAACATGTGCGGAATTCCAAAATGTTACAAAAAGGACAAGAAACTAATGAATTAATATTTGACAGTCCAATTGGTAACTTTCTCATAGTCGTTGGATGCAAGTAGGCTGCCAGTAATTTTCTGCAGTCTTCAGGTGCTTGCTTCTGCTGTCTTCTGCTCATTTACTACCGTTGTCGCTGCCCATTCTCAGCTTGCTTGTGTTTTAGTGGATACATTTTTAAAGGGACTGGTCTATTGCCACGATCGATTCTAGAGTCTAATCAATAGTTCAAAACCCTCAATATATATCTCCATGATGGGATCCTTGTCTGTTTCCTCTTTTCTAGGACCTTTTCTAGCCTTACCCTTAATGGCACTTATTTCCCCTATCACATAGGGGTAACTAGAGGAGATCATGTCTCATGGCCCGCAATGAAGACAGTGACCTCGATGATGATGATGACGATGATATTCAATATTCTCATAGACATCAGCCCATCAACCCTTCAGATGCTTCCCTCCTCACCAGCGCAGCTCATCACACCCGATCATCATGGTTCATTGGAAGAGGTTGGTCCAACGCATTATGAGGTAATTAGTCCTTGTTTCATGTAAAGTGTCATGTTTAATGCATTTGGCATGCAAGTAAGGATCATGGGTTGAAGTTGGATGATGGATCATAAGCTCAAGAAGTTATGCTTTTTGCCTTGTTTCACCTTGGTGGCCATCATTAGTGTCCTAATCCTATGTTGTCACTCTTGTGGAACAAGGGTGTACCACTGGGAGGCTTTGATAAGAGTAATGTATCGTTCCCCCCATACTCAACACTTTCCATCCTGGGGCCTTCCACAATGTAATAAACTTTGGTATGACTGTTACATGTACACCAAAAAGGCCCGTGGTTCATCCTCCTATGAGAACAAGGGCTAGAATGTCGAGGTTGATGTAGCTACTATAAAAAATAAAGAAAGAAATAAAAGAAAGAAAGAAATGTGGGATAATGAAGGGCCAAATTTAAAACCCAAAGGTTGGCTTGAGCTCTGCCCCCTTGCTATGAGGTGATTGCCCCTCGTTCCAATGCACTTAATGCATATCAAAATAAAAGGACTTAATCCCAACAAGAAAAGGAAAGAACAAGATGCCTAAACCTGAAAAGGGGACTTGCAATGCATAAAAATGAATATCAAAAGGAAAGAAAGGCGTTTGGAATACACACAATGCCAAGGAAAGGGTATCTCAGGTAGAAAGCGCTCCCTCTACAAAGGCGTTGATGGAAATGGACCAAGTACAATTCCTTTCATGTTAATGATGAAGATTTTCAGGTCCTATCAAGCTTGTCAATTGGGTCTGTCTTTGACCACATATTGACTCTAAAGTTTCAACTGTTATAATAATGTTTTCTGCTGTTTTAGGACAACCAACAGTCCAAGAACTTCTTGCTGATTTGTTACGGTTGCACTTACAGTTTTAGGTGCTTTAGCATGTAGTTTTAGTAACCAGAAGTTAGCACATGCATACAAAAATAAGTACAACACACCTAAAGATCTTTACAGCTGAAAATAAGCAGATCTAAGAAACTAACACATGCATTTTTGTACATAGGTATTTTTGGTCAACATGACCCTGGATAAACCCCCCCCCGGGGAAAACCAGTTTGGGATATATGTCTATATAATGATGATCAAAGCTAGAGATACAAGAAGTAATGAAATACAATGGAACCTGTATACATAGCAAGCTCCTCACAAGCATTGCCACAAGAACCAGAGAAAGAAGTGCCCAAACTCAGGTGCGCCCTCTCCCTTTGTTGCCCTCTGCACTGAACTGAAGCGCTCTAGCTCATCTGTGACCCAATGAAGAAATCCCTCCACAGGAATATGCTCTCCTGTGTTGCCTCTCCACTAAAACTGTCAGAGCTCGAATCCTCGAAGCAGATCTGCTACCAGGTAGTTGCCAGTCCTCTCCACAGGTGCACCCTCCTCCTAGCAGAAATGATCACCATAAATAAACAGAGACTAAAGCTGGATATCTCTCACCATGAAAGCATGCGCCCTCCCTCTAGCCTCCTCATGCATCTGACCTCATCTCAAGGTGACAAGTCCTCCTCTCTTGGTGAGCAAATGAAGGATACAAGTGCGCCTCCTCTCCTAGATGCGCCCCTCCTCCATGTAAAATGCTCCCTCTCAGAAATGAAGGCTATGGCTCCATGGAAATGCTCTCCATGCAAGCTCAAACCAAACAAGAGCCTCTCCTCAAGCTCTCAAGGGTTTCTCTCAAACCCTCATGAAGTGTGCCCCCTTCCTCCTCAAGATATGTGCCCCTCTTCTCTTCTCCAAAACTCACAAGTGAAGAATGCATCTCCAAAACTCACTTTACCCTCTCTTTAGCTTCCTTGATCCAACCCTAAAAGATCAATGGCCTAGATTAGATCTAGCCAAGTCTAATCAATGGGTGAGATCTCATCCTAAAATCTCACTAAGAAAACCCACTTTCCTTAGTTGTTTTATGTCTATTAATTCACCCACATTGTGAATTAATTGTTACGTTATGACTTAAGTGACATATTTCACTTTTGACTTAAATCTCCTAAGTCAAAGTGAAATTAGAATCATAAAGTAAAGTACAAGGGTAATAGTCTTCCCCCTTTGTGCTTAGAGACTAATAAGCACATGGGAACCACTTTCCAAGGTACCCAAATCCCAACAAATGACACTATCACCATGAAGTCAACCTGATACATTTTCATCCAACAAACTTTCACTTAGATAGGTTTCTTGGGAAATATCCATCTACTTGGGTACTGACACACCTAATAGGGTCTTTTGATGGTCCTCCCATACCTAAACTTGCCAAATTGCATAAAGTCTTGAGCTAATATGAAGTTTGAAGGGGATATCTAATGTGAATTGCTCATGTGGATTCTATATTAAGTGATGGCCTACTTTAAACTTGTGATTGAGTATAAGGACTCTTGGATCTTGTCATTGTTGGTCTTACTTGATTTTATAGATTTGGTTGACTTGGATGCACTTGACATGGTCATTTGGAGGGCATTCTCATGCTTTCACCCAGGTTGTTGTGCATTTTATGCAGGACATGGCATGTGTGATGCAGAGCGTTGGGTCACATGATGGCTTGGCACATTCAAACATATACTCTTACACTACTTGAACCTTGGATGATGGATAAATGAGCTCTCACTTTGTAGATATGGTCATATTGGTTGACATATGGACAAGAAGCCCACATCTTAGTAAGTGCACCCCAAAGCTTATTAGACATTGGATGGAGGATGTTGCACTAAGACATGATTGAATACCGTTCATAGGGGTGATGCACTCTCTTTCCACCTTGGGCATTGGCCTTGTTAAATTTATAAGCAGCTGCGAGAGCCATTCTCCTGGAGGATGGCTAAGACCCTAGACGAGATCTAGGGCCCCCAGTGCACTCCTGGGGTACTTGGTCTGGGACCAAACAGTCAGTGCCATGGCAAAAGACCCTTATGAGGGCCCCCAATATACGACTGGGGTTCTTGGTGAATAACCAAGCAGTAAAGACCCCTGAGAGGGCCCTTAGTATACGACTGGGGTTCTTGGTCTAGGACCAAGCAGTTAAAGCCCCTAGATAAGCCTAGGGCCCCTAGAAAAGTCCAGGGTACCCATGCATACGGCATGGGTTGATCCTTGGTCTCTGACTTTGGTGGATAAGACCCCAGGAAAAGTCCTGGGGCTACTTGATTCTTTATCAAGTATTTGATGGTACATGACCTTCCTTGAAGAAGGACATAACCACATGAGGGATAAGTCCCATATGCAGTGATGATAAAGTAATAGGTTCACCATGTGATATGAAGGAATGAGTAATGCCACCTTGCAAACCCTCCTTTACCCTTGCCTGCTTGTTTTGGGGTTTTGTTGTCTTATTAAAGGGGTAAATTTAAAGTTAAATTTTAAAATGTTATTATCACATGTTTAAATTTGAATTTAAACATGTGATTTTATTTTGGTTTAAACCAACCCTTGCCCTAACCTAAATTCTATATATTAAACCCCCCCCTCTCATTTTTCACTCATCTATCATTCTAGTGTGCTAGCGCTGATCTCTCTCTAGCCTGCAGCCTCTTTGTATCTTCTGTGGGAGCAACCTCTTTGATTTGCTGTGGATGTTTTCTGGCTGCCGTCTCCTTGCATCTGCTGTGAGTGATTTCAAGCTGCCGCCTTCTTGTGGGTGACCTACCAACACCGTCCTCTTCCTTTGGTTCCTGTTTGGAGTGTGTACAGGTGCAGCCTCCCTTGAGTCTACTGTGTGTACAGGTGCGGCCTCCCTTGAGTTTGATGTAGGTACTCCTTTGTGTTTGCTACAGGTGCAGCCTCCCTTGCATTTGTTGGTTAAGGGAATGTGTTTCAGTGTGTGAGCAGTGTGCCTTTCATTGAGTATAAACCCTTGAGGTTTTAGCTTTGTTGTGTAAACAGATCTTAGGGTTTCGGCCCCCCTTTCTTCTCTGTCTGCTGCGTTGAGAGACTATCTAGTCTATGACCCTCTTGTTAGGGTAACCTTGTGGGGTGCCGTTTGGCTGAAACATCTAACAGTTCAGTTCTGAGATAAGGGTTTATACACAGTCCAGTTTTCAGTTCTAAAAGTCTCTTGGCTAAGGGTTTTACTGTGTGAGGGTTTGGGCATTTATTTACCTTTGTTGGGATTGTGTTTTCTCCCTGTGGCCCTTGTGCTTGGTGGCAAGAAAGTTCTTTCATTCTTTGGCATTGAGATCCACTATAGATTCATGAACTGAACCTTTGTCTGAGCATACTAAACTGGTCCTACACCTCTTGTGGTTACTGTGCTATCTTCAGAGGTAAGGTTGCTGTACCGGGTATGTATCTTACTCATCTTTCTCTGATTTGGATTTGATTCTACTACAGAACTGTTTAATCTAGTATGCATTGTGTAGATCTAAAGATATACTCTGAACTTACAATTTATTCTATTGTGAAATGATTAGACAAAATTGTTAGATCTGAAATCTGTGGTTAGTCTTATAGATCTATTGTATTTCCCAGATCTGTTACATTAGATCAGAGCACTATCTCTTTAGATCTGAGTTTCTATTTATATTAGATCAGAGTTTCTCATTTAAGTTTGTTGCTGTCCTTCATATATCTACATACTATGAGTTCTATCTCTGATTGAGTTACAAATCTAGCTGTTTTGATCATTGAAATTTAAAAGAGATTACTGTTCTGCAAATTTACCCTAAAACTAACAGGCCTTTTCACCTTGGAGGTTGAGCACATTGATGATGACATCATGTGCTAGGATACTTTGATGATGATGGGGCTTGCTTGCCTTTGGGACATCATTTGATGGCTTGGGTCCTTGATGTATGTTATGACCCTTGATGAGGAGGCATGACTTCCACCTTGCTTGCACCACTTGACAACAAGATGTGACATTTGGAGGCCTCCTACACCTTCTTGGAGCATGACGTCACCCACACGTGGCTTTGGAGGACATATTTTGGTGTATTAGCATGTTATTCTATTGTTTGAGGCTACTTGAGGAGTTGGCCTAGACCTATCTCACTTGTATCATGGACTTTTTGAATTTTGAGGGGCTTTGAGGGGTTTTAGCGCTAGGGTTGCCTCGTATAAAGAGGTCAGCTTTACCTCAACCCCAAATCATAACTCATTATAACTCTATTGCTCTCTTCTTCTCTTTTTTGCTAGAGAGTACTTGTGCGCACCTTTGGAGGGATGATCTTGTGGATGCTTTCTCTTATTTTCGGTAGATAATCTTTGAGCTAGGGTTTCTTCATGCATAGGGACTTGGTTGAGTAAGTCTTCTTTGTCACGATCAAGTGTTTTTTCATGGTGTATTATGGTAAATGCTATATTAGATTGTTAATTCTTCCATGTTACCTTGTATGCTAATTTTTTGTTTGAAACCCTAGGAGGGATTAAAAGTCTTTATTCCCCTCCCTATTTTCATTCATCTAAATTTGTTGAAGCATTTGAAGACCTAGTCTAGGGATTAAAAGTCTTTATCCCCCTAGAGTTAATCTTTGGCTTATTCAAGACCTAGGGTTTATGAGTCTATAGACCTTAGGGTTTGTTTTAGTTCACTTGGATCTTGAATTAGATATCCTAGAAGAAGGAAAACAACACCTAGGGTTTATGAGTCTATAGACATTAGGGTTTGTTTTTTTGCAAGATTTGATCCTAGGCCTATGAATCTATAGCCTTAGGGTTTCAAATCTTCACTCTTGTTGTTCATCTAAGTCCAAATTCAAGGCGTTGTTTGACTCCATTTGCCCAAAGAGATAAAAATGACACTAGTCTTAAGCTCACAAAGTGATACAAAACTTCAATATACCCTCCCTCTTTGAAATGACTTGGTAGTTATATACCTAACCACTTTCTGTTGCTCAATCCAACTCAATGCTTGGCAAACTAAGTTAATTTCTTGTTGCTGTTACAAATGTTTGCTACAACCATTAGGGCTTAGTCACATTGCTGATAACTAATCTATTGTATTCTCTTAACTTCATGCAATTGTTGGTGGATGATTTGCAAGTGTTTCTATGGTTGTTATACATATTTTCATCCATTTATTTGCTGAATTAGAGCTAATATATTGCTGCTGTGATAAGATTGTTATATACTGAAGTACATCACTATTACCTGCAAGTTTTATTACAAGAAACCTTTTTCATTGATATCTAGTGTTCTTAGACTTGGTGTTGGTCATTGTATGCATTGGAATACTTCTCACACATATACACATTCAATTTCCTTGTCTAAACTTACTCTAGCACCTCCTCTCCCTAGACTAGCCTATCTCACCATGTGGCCGAGAATAGGGGGGCTTAGACTTGCATCTAGTTTGCTATTGGATCTCTTGAGGTCACAAGGGAGTCCTCGCTTGTGTTGATTCCCTTGTGTTGGACCCTAATCCATCACTAAAATGAGGGAAGTACTTGCCTAGGTGACAATGACAATTACTTCCAATTGTTACGCAAGTTTAGCATGTTATGAAGGCTTTGCACAAGTGCCAAATCCTGTGATAACATTTTGATGTTGTTGCCGAGGAGAATTGAATCATTCTTCCTACAACATTTTCTTGGTAAGCTTACCTCGAAGCCTTACACCAAGAAGCTTGCTTGGTGACTCTACTATTGGTAGAATTCCTTCTCTTGATGATCCTTGAGATCATGTGGCGACTCCACTAACTCAAAGTGTTGAAAGTATTAACCAAGAGTCTAATTGAAGGCTCGCCAACCTAGCCAAGGCTTATAGATGAAAGCCTCGTCATAGTTCTCTTGTAGTTAAATCCTTGTTTGGAGGAAGGCTTCCTTTATCTCCAATGGCTCAAAGGCCATGGGTTGCCAATGTTTTCAAGCCTTTAGATCTATCTGCAATCCCAGGATACCCTCGTAATATGCCTCAAAAGTTTTAGAAATGGTTGCCCAAATTTTTTAGTAGTGATGTCATCACTGCTGAAGAACATTTAGACAACTTTTGGGGGTGCTTCAAAGTCATCCTTTTAATAATGATGATGAAGATATAGTTATGAGACTCTTTTCTACTACCTTTGTAGAAGATGCTAGGAGATGGTATAATAGTCTTCTCGATAAGTGTATTAAGTCTTGGGATGATTTCCATAAGGATTTCATGAAGAGATGGGGCACTAGAAGTGATCCTAACATGTTGTAACAACTCAATGAGATGAAGAAAAAGGATAATGAAACCGTTAAAGAATTTGATGATAGGTTTGAAAGATTGCTTCAACAAATCCTGGAAAATATTGGCCCAAAAGATGATGTTGTCCTTTTTCTCTATATTAATTCTTTTGGGGGACAATTTGGATTTATGCTCAAGGATAAATCCCCAAAGAGCCTTGGGGAAGTGCAAGAGCAAGCTGCCAAGATTGAAGGAAACCTTTGTCTTCCAAGGTGGAACCTTTCCATCCTCCTAGGGCCAAAGCTGAAATCAAGCCTAGATCTTTACATAACGCTTAGCCTTCCAAGACATGGAGACAACATATTGGCTCAAAGATTTCAAGAAGCCATAAATAGTTGTTGATGTTTGTAGCATTGGATAGGTACTTCCACATTGGTTTGTGTCTAACATGTGGAAGTCGTCATTAAGACCTCTTAGAACTTTGGAAATTCTCTTTAATTAAAGAAATTATTAAAGTGAATGTCTTTTTTTAATTAATTGAGTTTAATTTAATGAAATGCCTAAGTTTTTGGCATTAGTGAATTAAATGAATCTTAGCCATTGATCTCAAGTGAGGTGAGATCTAGTCTCAATCCTTGATCACTTTGGAGATTAGGGTTAGGGTTTTACTCAATATTATAAAAGGAAACCAAGGTAAGAGGTGAAGACACATTCCTTAGGCATCTATTGGAGTCAGTGACTCATAGAGAGCAAAGAAGGACTTTTGCTCAAGGATTGAATCACAAAGGATTGGGCTTAAAGGAGATCTTGGATAGGTGAAGAAGGACTTTCATCTAGATATCAAGCTCAAAGGAGGAAAGAGGGCAAAAGAACAACAACAGGGCAGATCTAGGTAGCAGGATAGCCGTAGGACAGATCTGGGCAGTAGGTAGTAGGGACAATCGCAGGTACGAAGGATACAGGACCATGAACAATGCCGTACGCATGAGCCAGTTAGCTCAGGCGTGTACATACACAGGACTCGGTGAGCTCAGGTGCGTACATACGTGCGAGACGAGTGCTCAGGGTGCGTACATACGCAAAAATCAGTGAGCTCAGGCGCGTACATACGCGTGAGGCAAGTGCTCAAGGCGCATACATACACGTTGATCAGGTGAAGTAGGGCGCACACATACACATTGATCAAGTGAAACAGGGCGCGTACAGATTCGTACAGGCCACAGGATTAGGGCACTACAGGGGCAGTCTGCAGCAGGGGTTTTTTCTAGGTTTGTTGTACTTGTATTTTTCCTTAGTGGGCCATTTTCCTAGTAAGGGAGCCCTTGTAAGCTTGGAGTCATTATAAATGAAGAGATGATTTGAAGGGTAGAATATATGTGTGCTGTGTGAGATTTGATTTCCAGTTTGCTTCCCCTGTTTTAACAGTCGGTATATTTTATTCAATGAGCTTTAATTTATTTTTCACCAAGGAAATCAAATAACATATCTAGGTGCTAGGAATTGAGTTTTCAACAATAGTCTTGCCCAGAACCAAAACCTCTTGATGAATCCAATCACTAACATAGAAAGGGTTCAATAGAAAATTCTGAGACCCCAATACAATGGTCAACCACAAAGGTGCAACCCAACATGGAAACCTAGGCCTCCAAATGAACAAAATGTCCCCAATACTTTAACACTTGCAAATGTTATAAACCAAGAAGAGGGTCCTTAGTGTTTTCCTTGTGGGGATGCTCGTTAGGAGCATTAATGTCCAAAAAACAATCCCAATAATGGTAATAATGAAGATCCGAACAATTGTGATTACATAAACTTTCTTGATACAATAGATCCTATTTATACCATATCTTCTGAGGAATATTTCAATGTGACCAAAGAGCAACTTGAGCAGAGTAAGCAAGAGGCTGCTAGGAGAGCTAGGATGGAAATATTGAATCAGATGGATGAAGAATCGAGGGAGAGGCTTAGGAAGAAAGAATTACAAATCTATACTAGAAGAAAGAATGCGCCTGAAGCCCTACCTAGTGATCCTAGGTTTCCTCGATCAAAGCCTCCTTTACCACCAAATGATAATCCTCCTCCTCAACCAATCTTGCCTAGGAATGATGAAATAGATTTGTTGTTAGGATATTTAGACACTTAGGAGTTAGTTAAGATCAACTTGGTCTAATGTGTCATTAGGTTAAAGTGTGTTTCTTAGTAATCCGACGGTCATGATATGTTCCCGATTGATCCGTGGTTTAAAACCCGATTGGTCCATGATCTCTATTTTAAGAGCATGGAGGATCATTTGCCGATGATCGATTGTGAGAAACTCTTTGTAAGATACTTTCTTTTGCATTAATAAATTGTCTCAAGTGGCCTTGTTGGCTGTGGCTGTGGATGTTTCCCCGCATAGGTTTTTCCACGTAAAACATTTGTGTGTTGATCTAAGGTCCTCCCATACCCAAACTTGCCAAATTGCATAAAGTCTTGAGCTAATATGAAGTTTGAAGGGGATATCTAATGTGAATTGCTTATGTGGATTCTATATTAAGTGATGGCCTACTTTAATCTTGTGATTGAGTCTAAGGACTCTTGAACCTTGTCATTGTTGGTCTTACTTGATTCTATGGATTTGGCTGACATGGATGCACTTGACATGGTCCTTTGGAGGGCGTTCTCATGCTTTCACCCAGGTTGTTGTGCATTTTATGTAGGACATGGAATGTGTGATGCAGAGCGTTGGGTCAGATGATGACTTGGTACATTCAAACATATAGTCTTACACTACTTGAACCTTGGATGATGGATAGATGAGCTCTCACTTTGTAGATATGGTCATATTGGTTGACAGATGGATAAGAAGCCCACATCTTAGTAAGTGCACCCCAAAGCTTATTAGACAATGGATGGAGGACGTTGCACTGGGACATGATTGGATACCATTCAGAGGGGTGATGCACTCTCTTTCCACCTTGGGCATTGGCCTTTTCACCTTGGAGGTTGAGCATGTTATCCCCTAGCTTAGGGATAAATAAGGAGATTATGTCTCGAGGCCCACAGGTCCTAGACATGGAGTATCGAGAGCCAGATCGGCTTGAGCCTGGCCCTGGAGGGCCCATCCTTCTTCTTCTTCAACGCCTACACCTTGTTAGCAACAACAACATCCATCCCATCGGCCTGGTCCTTCAGCAACAGTGGGTCTTGCTCCATGAGGTAATGAGTCTGGGTATCATGGTATGTGTCACTTTGATTCTCAAAACATTTGAATATGTGCATTTAATTCTTTTTACTTCTAACGTGTGCTTGGACCTTATGCCTTTCCACTTGTCCACACCTGGGGGAATGAAAAGATTCCCTAGTAAGCTGTTTCCCATAAGGTTTGAGTTGCCACTGGGGGGGTTCATGAAAGGTCATCGTCCGTTCCCACCATACTTACCACTTTTCATCTTTTTCCCTCTCATCCATCCCATACACTGGTCCGTGCATTGGGTTTGACAAGCTAGCAACGGGTTGTACCTTACCTTGTGGGAAGAAGGGGCTAAAATCCCAGAGCGTAAAAGTAGCTGGAAAAAGATAAAAGCCAATAGAACAAAGCCTTCAGATGCTTTGCCCAGGGATCCCCAAGAAAGCAATAAAAGGCTTCTCAGCAAGAAATAGAGGGACCCATAAAATAATAAAATCAAGACCTAGTTGGAGGATATGGGTTCTCATCACGAGCCACCCTATTAGGTCCATGGACATGTAGCGGTATGACACTACCATTCAGCTGGTCACCATGACAGGGTAGCGGCTCTTGGTGGCATAGCTAAGAGAAAGGGGGTCTCATCACAAGCCAACCTTCTCATCTCCGTGAAATCCTTGTGGGTAACATTGTCACCACTGGTCACCACGCCACGACAATGTCCCCTAACTAGTCTCTTGAAAGAAAAAGCAATAAGATAAAAAGATAAAAGGCATGAATGGGCTTGGAAAGATTTGCATCCATGACAAGGTGTAGCTCACCCTCTTTAGAGGCACCCACTGTTAAGCCATACATTCCCCTGTCATCACTGCACCCATTGCTTAGACATCCCTTACCACCTCACCCACTTACATGGCCTGGATTTGCCTTCACTCGGGAACATCCCACATCCAATGAGAACTAGCCCAATAGGACATCCTAACGTCCCCTCCAAACCTGGCTTGTAGAATAGCATAACGTCTTTGAGCACTTGTCTGGGAAAGGGGGTTTCATGCACATGTTTAAGCAACTTGATTATTAGATGTGATTGACATTGCTATGATCCCTGTGACTTATGAGCCCATGGAGGGCGTACTTGTTGTTGCAGGGACACACCCAACGGACAGGTACACATGGGGAGATGATTAGTTCGGACCTCCATAGGGATAAAATCCCACTTGATGGATGCTAAGACCCCAGCCAGGGGCAGAGACAGATCAAAGGTTTGCACCGGAGAGAGAGAGGACGATGTTCCACTAGAGACAACTCGACAGGCCTGGACCCAGGGGAGTCTTGCCTTTCTCACCATGATGTAGGCCTTGGAAGGCCCATGACGTCACCCATGTGACCCATGACGTCATCCAGGCTAATCTTGGACTATTTTGGCAATTTTCTTGGTGGAAATGTTCAACTAGGGTTTATGCTTGATGATTCTTGATAAATGTAAGTGAAATTTCTGCAATTCTTCTTCATTGAATGGTTATAGTTATGTTTATCTTGCATTTACATTGAGATTATGAAATTGCTTGCTTAAAACCCTAGGAAGCCTAGCACATGTTATTGTGACATTGTGCTAGCTTTAAGAGCTTTTACCTACTAGATTTTGCCAAGAAGCCGATTTCCTTGAAGCTATTGCTTAGGGCCTTGCCATCGCAACACCCTAGCACTTATTGCTTCATCTTAGCCGTCATTTGCTTCATCTTTGAGTCAAAGAGGGAGGAAAATCTACTAAGGCCTAGGATTACCTACACCTTAGTAGTTATTTTCCCCTTAGGGTTTGGTAGTTGAAGCCTTGGATTACCGACACTTCAACTATTAATCTCTCTTGTCTTTGGCTCTCCTACTATCATCTTTTCCTTCAACATTTTCTGCCACCTAATAGACTCCATTTGCCCTAAAGGCACTAATCTAAGACTTCCTATCAAGTGATTGATCAAAACAACTATCAAAACCTACACCTTAAGCCTTCTACTAACCACTTCTAACATTATAATAGCCTAACCTACTAACTTTGTTGCTGCTGTTACTAAAGTAAGCTACAACCATACTTTGCAGCACTAAAAGCTTCTAAAAACAATTGAAAAAGTTGATGAATACATTGCCTTACTTGCTTCTGATAAATGCTAGTGTTATGATGTTAATGATTGATTATTCTTGGTCATTTTGAAGCTATTCTAAGGCACTCATTGTGAAGTATTCTTTTATAAATATTGCTGCTATAAATTTCTGTTTACTTCATCATTATATCAGCCAATTGCTTTTATTGAGAAAGTCCGTGGTTTTATGAAGTGCTAACAACGAGTTGTACTTGCAAAAAACATATTTTCTTGTTGCTTTGTTCCGTGCAGGTACATTTTGATATTTTATCACTTCATTGGTTATAACCCGGAGACTTTCTGATCAGTGGTGACTTGTGAGAGGGGACCTTTTAATAGATATCTTGACCTTGCCTTCTCAAACCCCCAGGTCATCGAGGACGTCTCCCCTGGGCCTTCAACCCTACATAGAAAGAGGCATCCTATTGAGGTGACAGTGATAAGATAATCTCAAGTTATGCCAATTTTCTCTCCTTTATCCTTTCCTTTGATCAAAGTACAAATTGTGCGATAACATTTTTGCGTCGTTGCCGTGGACACTGAGTCAACGCTCCCCAAAGACGACACTTTTCGGTAAGCCTTTCCTCAAAAGCCTTTATTTTACAAAGCTTACCTGGCGACTCCACTGAGGGTGATCCCATCATCCCTTTTGATAGTTTCAAGAAAACTATCTTGCGACTTCACAAATGACGACCCATAGCGGACGTCAGTACACACTTTCTTCTTCTCCCGTAGTTCCTAGTACCCCTATAGATCCTCCTAAATTGTCTCACAAAGAAATTTTTGGTCCTTTGGACTCAACGAACACCGAAGGAGGATTACATGATCTCCCCAAAGAGGCTGATTCCTAGATACCTAAATTCTCGGGAGAAGTAGGTTCTTATGGCAACTCACACTGGGATAAGTTTTATGAGGAATATGAATTTCACAATCAGGAGAAAAACAACCTGACACCTTCATGAGGCTTTCTGCAAGCTCACTCACCGAGAGTGCCAGAGGCTGGATTAATGGTCTCTCGAATGGAAGCATCAAAACCCCTGAAGATCTTGAACAAGCTTTCAAGAAAAGATGGTGTAAAGAAGAAAGTATGGCCTCCTTTTATTCCCAATACCTCGAAGTTTGCAAACAAACAGACGAAGATGTTAAGGAATTCAATGATAGGTTCAACACTCTCATTAACAAACTTCAACCCAATTTTCTCCCAAAGAGCGTTGTTCTTCAACATTACCTTAACTCCTTTGAAGGAACTTTACAACTTACCCTTAAGGATCGATTACCTGCAACCCTAGAAGAAGCTCAAGATGCTGCTTGCCAGATTGAAGAGAATCTTAAGTTCAGCAATGCCACCCATCAGGTCAATTTTTTGAACAATGATGACATCTGGGAGCTAAATCAGGAAAGCATGGGAGGACTAGAGCATGACCTCCAGAGGTTCTAGAGGCAAAAAACAATACTTTCCATAGGAAATGGAGCACAGGTTTCTCAAACATGAAAGATGCCTTAAATTTTTCAAAACAACATGAACCCTCTAAGGATCTAAGTACCTCCGAAAGAATCACTCAATTAGAAAGGTCACTATCACAAATCCAAAAGCCAGTTTCTATGAGACCTCCTCAAACAATAAAATCTCATGCTCCAAGATAACAAATTTGTCTAATCACTTTGAACCTACAAAATGTTGCAAGACAAGAAAATGATCCTAAACCTTGGTCATGCAAGTACTCATATTTTGAACGTTATCACCCAAAGGCTACTCATGAGAAACCTAATTTTGTAGATTCCATATTCACCTTGTTCATGCCAAGTCAAATCCAAGAAAATCAAGACATGAGGAAGCCTAGGATTGAATCCTTTGGCCAAACAAATGAGAACTCAAGGGTAAATCTTGAAGAGCCCCAGGTGTATGCTGGCAATCTACCCCAACATTTCCCAAAACCTGACAATAATAGGACCAACTTGAGCACTAGTATGGCCTATATCTTACAAAAGGTTAAAAGGATTCGTGAAATGTTGGAAATCCCTTCTTTGACAAAGCAAATCCCAGATGACCAACTATCGTCCGAAGAAACTTCCACGCTATTACAAATTGGTCATTTTGAGCAAAATGAGCAAACCCCCTTTCAGGGACACAGTGACTACAACTTAGTAGATCCATGCTTATTTCTAGGTTGGCCCACTCTTCCCTTGACCGAAGAAGACAATATTAGTGAGATAACAAGGACTAAGGGAAAGGGTGAGCAGAATATTCCTAGCAATCACGAGAATACTATTGCACTAAGTAATGATGAAGTGTTGCATTTGCACGAAACATACATAAGGGATAGGGCTTTGGTGGAACCTCGCCCCATCATTCTAGAGCAAGTAAGAGATACAAATTGGGGTGATTATCCTGACGATGCATCCGACATCTCTGAAGACTTGGATGATTATTCTTCTACACAAGAAGATGACTATTTGATAAGGTTTAGAAGGAAAGGAGTTGGCTTTGTCAAATGGGAAGGGGATGATATCGAAACTAGTGAAACACATGAGCCAGCCAAAGAAAGTCTTCCTGTATTTTCCCCCGAGGAAGATTTCGATCAAATACAATGGCCAAAGAAGGAAGAGTATCAGGAACTCCTAGACAAATACAAGAACAAAGAAGTTGGGACTGTCAGATTGTTAAAGAAAGAAGAAAATAACATGTTGATCAAGCCATCCCAGCAAGGAGTCTTCATAGCAGAACCCCACCCTCCTCCCTCAACACAATACACCAGGGTTGTACAAGAAACAACCAAATTCAAGACCAAGGATTACAGAGAGGGAGATATAGTCTGGAAGTGGGACACAAAGAAGGGAGAGCCTACTAATGTCAAGGGAAGTGCACAATTTTGGCTTGGACCCTTAAGAGTTGGAAGAAAGTCAGTCGATGATGCCTACTATTTGTCTACATTGGAAGGAAGAAGGCGCCCATTACCAGTTAGCGGGCACCTCCTCAAACCCCATCAGGGGGCAGAGACTTGACTTCACAGGTAAGTACAGGTAAGTAGGTAGGCATTTGCATTCATTGTATATACCATTTTCATTTCATGCTAGAGCAGTTTGTATTTCCATTTGTATATATGATTGTTTCCATTTTCTGTACTATATATGAGCCGGGGGTGATATCACCACCCCAAATGATTGCTAATAGTCTTCTGTTGAGATCAAGCAGGTCACAGGTTATGCCAGAGATGCTGAGGTTCTCATGCGCTCTACGGTGAGCACATGTCTCCGAGTTGGAGCCAGATGTTATCCCCTAGCCTAGGGATAACTAAGGAGATTATGTCTCGAGGCCCACAGGTCTTAGACATGGAGTACCGAGAGCCAGATCGACTAGAGCCTGGCCCTGGAGGGCCCATCCTTCTTCTTCTTCAACGTCTCCACCTTGTCAGCAACAACAACATCCATCCCATCGACCTGGTCCTTCAACAACAGTGTGTATTGCTCCATGAGGTAATGAGTCCGGGTATCATGGTATGTGTCCCTCTGATTCTCAAAACATTTTAATATGTGCATTTTATTCTTTTTACTTCTAACGTGTGCTTGGACCTTATGCCTTTCCACTTGTCCACACCTTGGGGAATGACAAGATTCCCTAGTAAGCTGTTTCCCATAGGGCTTGAGTTTCCACTGGGGGGGTTCATGAAAGGTCATCGTCCGTTCCCACAATACTTACCACTTTTCATCTTTTTCCCTCTCATCCATCCCATACACTGGTCCGGGCATTGGGTTTGCCAAGCTAGCAAAGGGTTGTACCTTACCTTGTCGGAAGAAGGGGCTAAAGGCCCAGAGGGTAAAAGTAGCTGGCAAAAAATAAAAGCCAAAAGAACAAAACCTTCAGATGCTTCGCCCAGGGATCCTCGAGAAAGCAATAAAAGGCTTCTCAGCAAGAAACAGAGGGACCCATAAAGTAATAAAATCAAGACCTAGTTAGAGGATAAGGGGTCTCATCACGAGCCAGCCTATTAGGTCCATGGGCATGTAGTGGTATGACACTACCATTCAGCTGGTCACCACGCCAGGGTAGTGGCTCTTGGTGGCATAGCCAAGAGAAAGGGGGTCTCATCACGAGCCAACCTTCTCATTTCCGTGAAATGCTTGTGGGTAACGTTGTCACCACTGGTCACCATGCCAGGGCAGTGTCCCCTAACTAGTCCCTTGAAAGAAAAAACAACAAGACAAAAAGATAAAAGGCATGAATGGGCTTGGAAACATTTGCATCCATGACAATGTGCAACTCACCCTCTTCAGAGGCACCCATAGGTAAGCCATACATTCCCTTGTCATCACTGCACCCATTGCTCAGACATCCCTTACCACCTCGCCCACTTACATGGCCTGGATTTGCCTTCACTCGAGAACATCCCACTTCCAATGAGAACTAGCCCAATAGGACATCCTAACGTTCCCTCCAAACCTGGCTTGTAGAATAACATAACGTCTTTGAGCACTTGTCTGGGAAAGGGGGTTTCATGCACATGTTTAAATAACTTGATTATTAGATGTGATTAACATTGCTATGATCCCTGTGACTTATGAGCCCATGGAGGGCGTACTTGTTGCAAGGTACACATGGGCAGATGATTAGTTCGAACCTCCATAGGGATAAAAGCCCACCAAATGGATGTTGAGACCCCAGCCAGAGGTAGAGATAGATCAGAGGTTTGCACCGGAGAGAGTGGAGGACGTTCCACCAGAGACAACCCGACAGGCTTGGACCCAGGGGGGTCTTGCCCTTCTCACCATGATGTAGGCCTTGGAAGGCCCATGACATCACCCATGTGACCCATGACGTCACCCATGTGACCCATGATGTCACTCAACGTTTTGGACACTTTGGAGGCAGTTGTGTGCCAAGTGGCACATGTGGCATGATCTAGAGGCCCAAGGAGGCCTAACGTTTTGCTCTTGGAGGCCAATGTTTTCGTAAGAAGGCCTAACATCACCCTAAAAGGGCATGACATCACTTTTTCTACTTGATTTAGGATTTATTTATGTCATTTAATGTAAAAACTGGATATTACATGTAACTGGCCATGTCGGCCTTTTTGACCTAATTTTGGTCATTATAACTGTATAAATAAGGGTTTTTACCCTTGTATTTTTCATCATCTTTCACTCACACTTAGTGAGGTTTGAAATTTGTGCCCTACTTAGGGTTTTATGATTGAAATTTAGTGTGCACTTGTTGGAGGAGGCTAATCTTGGACTATTTTGGCAATTTTCTTGGTGGAAGTGTTCAATTAGGGTTTATGCTTGATGATTCTTGATGAATGTAAGTGAAATTTCTGCAATTCTTCTTCATTGAATGGTTATAGTTATGTTTATCTTGCATTTACATTGAGATTATGAAATTGCTTGCTTAAAACCCTAGGAAGCCTAGCACATGTTATTGTCCTAGCTTTAAGAGGTTTTACCTACTAGATTTTGCCAAGAATCCGATTTCCTTGAAGCTATTGCTAAAGGCCTTGCCATTGCAACACCCTAGAACTTATTGCTTCATCTTAGCTGTCATTTGCTTCATCTTTGAGTTAAAGAGGGAGGAAAATCTACTAAGGCCTAGGGTTACCTACACCTTAGTAGTTATTTTCCCCTTAGGGTTTGGTAGTTGAAACCTTGAGTTACCGACACTTCAACTATTAATCTCTCGTCTTTGGCTCTCCTACTATCATCTTTTCCTTCAACATTTGCTGCCACCTAATAGACTCCATTTGCCCTAAAGGCACTAATCTAAGACTTCCTATCAAGTGATTGATCAAAACAACTATCAAAACCTACACCTTAAGCCTTCTACTAACCACTTCTAACATTAGAATAACCTAACCTACTAACTTTGTTGCTATTGTTACTAAAGTAAGCTACAACCATACTTTGCAGCACTAAAAGCTTCTAAAAGCAATTGAAAAAGTTGATTAATGCATTGCCTTACTTGCTTCTGATAAATGCTAGTGTTATGATGTTAATGATTGATTATTCTTGGTCATTTTGAAGCTATTCTAAGGCACTCATTGTGAAGTATTCTTTTATAAATACTGCTGCTATAAATTTCTGTTTACTTCATCATTATATCAGCCAATTGCTTTTATTGAGAAAGTCTGTGGTTTTATGAAGTGCTAACAACGAGTTGTACTTGCAAAAGACATATTTTCTTGTTGCTTTGTTCCGGGCAGGTACATCTTGATATTTTATCACTTCATTGGTTATAACCCCGAGACTTTCTGATCAGTGGTGACTTGTGAGATGGGACCTTTTAATAGATATCTTGACCTTGCCTTCTCAAACCTCCAGGTCATTGGGGACGTCTCCCATGGGTCTTCAACCCTAAATAGAAAGAGGCATCCTATTGAGGTGACAATGATAGTATAACCTCAAGTTACGCCAATTTGCTCTCCTTTATCCTTTCCTTTGATCAAAGTAAATATTGTGCGATAACAAAGCACTTTGATGATGACGCCATGTGCTAGGATACTTTGATGATGATGGGGCTTGCTTGCCTTTGGGACATCATTTGATGGCTTGGGTCCTTGATGTATGTTATGATCCTTGATGAGGAGGCATGACTTCGACCTTGCTTGCACCACTTGATGACAAGATGTAGCCTTTGGAGGCCTCCTCCACCTTCTTGGAGCATGATGTTACCCACACGTGGCTTTGGAGGACATATTTTGGTGTATTAGGATGTTATTCTATTGTTTGAGGCTACTTGAGGAGTTGGCCTAGACCTATCTCACTTGTATCATGGACTTTTTGAATTTTGAGGGGCTTTAAGAGGTTTTAGTAGCGCTAGCCTCATATAAAGAGGCTAGCGCTACCTCAACCCCAAATCATAACGCATCATAACTCTATTTTGCTCTCTTCTTCTCTTTTTCGCTAGAGAGTACTTGTGCGCACCTTTGGAGGGATGATCTTGTGGATGCTTTCTCTTATTTTTGGTGGATAATCTTTGAGCTAGGGTTTCTTCATGCATAGGGACTTGGTTGAGTAAGTCTTCTTTGTCAAGATCAAGTGTTTTTTCATGGTATATTATGGTAAATGCTATATTAGATTGTTAATTCTTTCATGTTACCTTGTATGCTAATTTCTTGTTTGAAACCCTAGGAGGGATTAAAAGTCTTTATTCCCCTCCCTATTTTCATTTATCTTAAATTGTTGAAGCATTTGAAAACCTAGTCTAGGGATTAAAAGTCTTTATCCTGTTAGAGTTAGTCTTTGGCTTATTCAAGACCTGGGGTTTTTGAGTCTATAGACCTTAGGGTTTGTTTTAGTTCACTTGGATCTTGAATTAGACATTCTAGAAGAAGGAAAACGGCACCTAGGGTTTATGAGTCTATAGACCTTAGGGTTTGTTTTTTTTCTAGCATAAACATTGACATGGCTAGCATATTATCAAAAGTTAACATACTTGTCCCTCTCATTGAGATAATGAAGATCCCTTCCACGAGAGAAAAGGTGAAAAAGTCCTTAAAAGTCCAGGAAGAGCTTGAGGATCCTCCTATATTGTTGCAAGCTAATCATTTGGAACAAACTAGAGGGAAACAAGAACCTTTTTTCATTTCCTTGGCGGTGAATGGTTTATGGCTTCATAATTGTATGCTTGATTTTGGGGCATTTATTAATGTGATGACTTTGAAGGTCATGAAACAATTAGGGTTAGAAACCACAAGGCCTTATGTTAATGTTTCGGGAATTCATTCAAAGACTATTAAGGTGTGCGGTTTGATTAAGGATCTTGAAGTTCGCCTTGCTAATTATCCCGAGGTTGCTATTGTGATGGATGTTGTAGTTGTTGATGTGACTGATGCTTGGGGAATGCTTTTATCTAGAAAATGGGTTGCAACTTTAGGTGGGAACGTACAGATGGACTTGACTTTTGCCACCATCTCGATAAGGAATGGGCATTGCGCTACCTTGTACAATTAACCGAGAGCCAAAAAACATGTAGAGGATCCTAAAAATGAGGATGCGTGGAGTGATGATGAGTTTGACATCCCTTTGAATTTATATGCAAAAAACCATCAAGAACCTTCAAATCCTCCTATTGATCCTTACCTTTTTCCAAACTTGGATGCGTTCCCTTTTTCTCAAGATCACATTAGTGATGTGATAAGGGCTAAAGGTAGGGACTACCAAGAACAATTGGATAAATACAAGGATAAAGACTTGGGCTCTATTACAATTTTAAAACTAGGAAATGAAAGGAAATTGCATTTGTCTGAGGATGATCAAAAGAACAATGCCTTAATAAGGTCCCACCCTCCTACGTTGGAACAAGAAAAAGACACTCAATATGGTGAAGAAATGGTTGATTCCAAAACAAGAGAGGATCTAAAAAAGAATTATGTGATCATGTGGAAATAAACATTGGAACAGATGAAAAGCCTTGGATGGTAAAGATAGGCAAAACTACCCCTATAGAAGAAAAAGTTGAAATTGTCAAGTTGTTAAAAGAATATAGGGATGTTTTGGCATTTAGCTATGATGAGCTAAAGGTCTATAGGGAGGATGTGATTCAGCATGTGATTCCTCTTAAGGAAGAAACTAAACCCTTTAGACAGAAACTGAGACAGATTAACCCCAAGTTAGCTCCTTTGGTCCAACGGGAGTTACAAAAAATGTTAGAAGCTGGAATTATTGCTCAAACTAGACATTCTTCATGGTGTTCAAATATGGTTGTTGCTAGAAAGAAGAATGGGAAAATCAGAATTTGCATTGACTTCAGGGATCTGAACAGG